>JAUZSX010000032.1:761915-793579 GCA_034780655.1 Idiosepius hallami
ATATACACACACATGCATGTGTGTGTAATTAAATTATACACACATGCATGTGTGTGTATAATTTAATTATCTAGGTGAGCTTTTTACATGAAAAAAAGAATTAAATTGAAGGAATAATGTTTACATAGTTGATGAACCTAGTAGAAATAATCGAGGAAGCAAAGATATTTGCATAATACAAATAGTGGGAGATTTATTTTTTAAGTTTAGAAATTATTTAAAAAAGGAAATAGATAATTTAATGAAAGTTGTTTTTCCAATAAAAGTCAACATGTTTATTCTAAGCAGCTTGTAAAGATAATGTTGAAAAGACAACTTTTTTTTTGGATTCCACCAAGATGGTCTTTGTTATCTTAGAATTATGTTAATCTCTTTGAATATCACTTGGACAGCAAGTATTTCTCTTTTCTCTTGGTTTCTTTTTTTTTTCATGTGTAGGGTGCCACAGACATTTATTTTTGGTTCAGTAGGTTTTTTTTAGTTTCTATTTTTTTGCTCATTCACACTTAAACGAACACAAATTTGTGAAAAATGTTGCCCTTCAACTGAATTTAAACACGTAATCTTCTTTTTTCTCTCTCTCCCCCCTTTTTTTTTAAATAAACAAGAGGAAAAATAAATGAAATTCTTTTTTGACACCCACGAAGGTTAATTTGAAAATTTTCACCTTGTTCTCAAAAAGCTAAAAAAAAATTAAAATGGTAAATAAAAGATTCTTTCATTGCGATTCAAGGGAACTGAAGATTCGTTTTAAGGAACTTCTTTTTTTCCTTAAAGAGAAAAAAATAGATTAAAATTCTTTGATTAACTTTTTTTTGTGTGTGTGTGTGTGTGTGTGAAAGATAAAACGTAGGATTTAAGGCGCAAATCATGAAAAAGATTCTCGACTTTTTCAAATAGACTTTTTGATTGGAATCTCTTTGAAATCAAATCTGTCAGAAAATGAATTGAAAAGTAATAGAAATACATTGTCATCCATGCACACACATAAGACCCTGTTAAATAGAGGTACAAATTATATATTTCCTTATTAATGCCAGTTGTCACGTTTTAGCTTTGTAAATAGACTTTGCTCATTTTGAGGCCAAGTATTTCAGCGTTCATCTCTTTTGCTGTTTTGTCTTCATGCAGTATATAGCTGTGTGCTTTTATGCTTTCTATTGAAATCAAAGTAATTATTAAGGTAAAATTTTATCAACCTAATGTCATCATTGAAATTCAATTTCAAGGTCATAAAATAGGAATGTTAATCTTGAGGCTGTTATCTTCATTTAATACGAACTAGCTAAACCCAGGTTAATTACATTTTACAATTATAGACTAGCTGAACCCATTTAGATTACATTATGTTTTTATAGTATGAGCTACACATAAAATCCTGCTAAAATGTAAAATAGATTTTAAAAATGTTTAAAACCTGACAACTACAGTATTACAATAACTTACTCACTTATAATTAATAGTTTGGCAAAATAGATTATATTTTTTCTCAGTTTTTTGACCATCTTAAAAGCAAATGGCATGCACCAACCAGCCAGTGCCTATAAATATACAAAATTATTTTTAATGAAAGCAAAAAAAAAAGATATGAATCCCTACCTTCCCTCCAGATATGGATTAAATAGTGCATATCGTGTTATTAAGAAAAAAAATTGCATAAACTAAAAAACTTTTATCAAAAAATGATTGTTCTTGGCATTAAATGACCCAAGTGCTGTGAAACAAACAAACAAAATAACATCAAATATGACAACTAGAAAATAAATATACTAGCATTATGCTACTACTATATTTATTTAGATTTCTACTATGAGGCCCCAATGGATCATTTTAAAAGAAATGGAATAAAAATACTTAAATAGATATAAGAATATAATAAAGTGCCATCCCTATGTGAATACATCAGCCTGTATATAAGTCAACATGCTGTTTGTTATTTCTAAATCAGCTTCAAAACTGGAATTTTTTGTTTTTTGTTTTTGAAAAGACAACTTTTACAATAAATAAAAGATTTTTTTTTTTCCTAAATTAAATAAATTACTTCATTTTCACTAAAATAATTCCTTTATTTTCTTGGTCATGAAATTTTTCTGTTTTGGTGAAAATTGAATCAATAAGAAAGGAAGGAAAGAAGGAAGGGATATTTATTATTTTATAAATTGTTTCTAATTACTTTTAAAAAATTCACAAGAAATAATTAGTACACCAATTTTGGGAGCTTTTATGTTTATCTTCTTTTTCTCTCCTATTTCCCTGTTTCTCCACACCTGTCTCCTATTTAATGATTATAAATACATTGTTTCTTTCTGGAAGGCAATTCAATATACCAAACCCAAAGCAATCAGATCATTTTATATCAATTTACTTTTGTCACTCAGATTTTCTCAAATCATTTTCCTGAAACAAATTAATAAACAAGAAAACATTACCATATTTTTTCCAAAAATTCTTCAGCGATTATTTAAATGATAAATTATGAAGAAGGAAAAAAAAGTTTATAGTAGACAATGTACACTTATAATTTCTTTGTCTTCATTATGACAAAATATTTGTGCAAAAATGTATATGCTGTTAAGCAAAGAAATCAAATTGAATTATTACTGATTCGTTTATGTTTGCTTTTAGACAAACACTTTTGAGAATTTTAAGTTCTTGTTATTAGTTTAAATTATTAACTTTAGAATAAAGGTTTGTAATATTCTATATTAAATAATATTCTGTTAATCATTTCTTTAAGAATTCTCAAGTTAAAATAGTTGCATTTCTATTGAGAAACAAAGAGCAAATTCTTTTGGCTTTGAATGTTTTCTAAAATCTCATCAATGCCAAAACATTCCAAATACATGTTTTTTATTTTGGTTTAAATTTGAAAGACATTTTAAAACTTACAAATATAACTATTATCATTATTATTATTATTAATATTATTATAATCAATGAAACTATCACCAACAATAGCAACACAACCACCACCACCATCTTCTTATTCTTCTAGTACATTTTACTTTTTTCTGATGTTGGACTGTAATAGAAAGCATAAACCTTTTGAATTAAAATTCAAGAAAAAAAATTAAATGCTTTCTTCTCCTTTATATATTTGAATTAATTAGGTTAAACACATGTCCAGACCCTGGTACAAGGTCAATTTAACATGCTCTTGTGGTAGATTGTTATGCTTACTTATTAGTCTTTCTCCCTTTAGCATTTTCCTTGGTGGGGGGTGTCCTTATGCACAGGGGAACACACAGAGCCATCATCAATGAAATTGAGGAAGGATATATTACCTTCAGAGACTGAACTATATGTGTGTGTGAGAGTGAGTGGAAACAAGTACTGTACCAGGGCATGTAACAAACCTGCACGCGGTGCCCCTGCTACTCCCTACAAGGAAACCAATTGTTATACCACGCACATCACTGTGCAATAAGATTTGATGTCGTATGGAAATAACTTTCCCAAGTTTGTCTCATTAAAGTTAAGGGCCCAGAGGAGAGGGGGCAAATTTAGCTTTGATACTTTTCTGTAGATTGTCAAGAAAACTTTAGAAAACTGAATAGATTTTCAAAGCTTTAATTGATTTCTTTCAACAAGACATTCACATTGTCAATCCCAGATTGCAGGCTAAATTTTCTTTTGCTTTTGCCCATTAAAAGTCTCTTTGGTTGTGAAACTAGAATTTAAGACTAAAGTGAACAAGCGCTCTTTGTAAGAGCAATTACCAATATGTGACTTTATAATAGAAATATCTAATGGATTACACTGAAGAATTTCATACTGTATTAACACCACCGCTTGTCTTGTCCATAAAGGCAATTTACATCGTTTCGAAACATAATGCCATTGAAATAAACTTTTACATCAAAGTAGGAAATAAGTAAATGCCATGTATTTCACTCAATATAAATCCTACATTAATGGACAAGATCCACTATAAAGCTGTTTAGAGAGAACTTTCTGAAATCTTCATCTATTCCATTCTCCCTTGAACAGCATGGGTTGAGCATTGATAAAAGCTTGAACTCTGGAATTGTATTATGCAAGTTCAAATCCATTCAAAACCATGACATTCACTTTCAGCTGTGCCAGGCAGATAAAGCTCATGAACTTGAGAGAATAACTAATCTAAGTGTAAGGATAATACTGATTCCAAAAACCCAGGGGGTCAAGACTCATCAACTCATCTAAGTGAAGGGTAACACATTATAAAAAGCCCAGTGATGTAATGAGTACATAAAACTGGCATTGTACCTTCCTTGGCTTGGTGCTCGATCAAGTAGATAAATATTTTATTTCTAGGACTAGTGAATGAGTTTATTTACAGAATATTTCCTCCCCATTTAAAAAACCAAAAACAGTTAGTTATTTGTTAAACCAATGACATTTTTTCCAAATTAATTTCAAGTTAATTATGGCAGAATGATGTCTGACTTTAGAAGGAAGTAATTTTTTTTGGAAGGCATAAAATATTAGTGAATTGCAGAGACAACTTAGATTAAAATTTTCACAAAGCTTCACCAATCAGTTATGCTATGGATTGCATTTAAGAAAAAATTTGAATTATAAAGAGTCTTGTGGAAAACTTTAACTTCCCAGAGTTAATAAGCCTCATATGCTCAAGGCAGCTAAAAGTGACTGAAATGATTTTTACTCGGATTTGAACTCATACTTTTTCAGACTCCAAGCTTCTACCGCTCCTTTACCTTCACTGCCTATTAAAATGCTTAAAGAGATAAAATATACTTATATTGGAAGAGAAACTTGTAAAGATTTCAGAATGTCAGTGAGGAATAAGGTTGTATTGAATAATATAGAAAATCAAAGCACAAACAAATGTTATAATATTTCATACCAAACTTTTTGTAATGTTGTAGCTATAAGGAATCCTTTTCATCTTTTACTTGATTTTCTTTTTAAAAGTCAGGCCTATAGTCACCATGTTAGTCTGAGACATTCTTTGAATAAAGAGCTTCAACTGTGACTTTTTCAAACAGTTTGACATTTTTGCCTGTCAATGAATACACAAGAAAAATTGATTGATTTTTCTAATAATTTTATTAATCAAAGAAATATTTGTAAAAAAAATCTATTTCACTTTTAGTCGTTCAATTTGTTACTGTAATGATTGTTATTACTATTAGAATTATTATCGTTGATGAGACTCATTCATACACGCAAATGAACTCTCTCGAGCTATATATATATATATATATATAGAAAGAGAGAGAGGACCTCTCTTATTAGCCCCAGTTGGAGTAGCACACAGTCTCAGTTGACACTGCTTTTGGTTTGACACCATCAGTTACTTGTTGGTCCAGGATGGAAATGTTTTTCACTGTATCACTGTTCTGTTTAATACAATACTTTTCCTTGATACTTATGTCCAAGTTGTTCCTTTATTAGCCCCTCTGCAGGCCACAGACACTAATCCATAACAATTATATTTTCTATTATTGATTATTAATTACGAAGAAGAAAAATAATATATATTTATATAAAATAAAAATGAGAAATTGGTAAAGAATAATTAAAGATTTTTTATCCTTTTGTGTTCATCTTAATCAAAAACTACATTAATAGTTACAAGTGCAGTCTAGATGTGATGTTGTTGACTCGTTGTGGACAGCAGTCTTGTCTCTTTTATGGATTGTTGCTGGCTATTGGGATCTTTCTTTATCACCTGTTAGTGGCCAAACATATATATGCAAAGAAAAGTACTCTGACGGCCAATAAAGAAAGGCCCTGAAGCCATTGATGAATGCCCAGACTTGGAATTCAACAAAAAAACTTTAAATTTCATCAGTTTAGTTTTATCAACATTTAAACTAATTCTCTTTGGAAAGGTACCATTTATTCCCCCTAGCTATGGATTAATTCATGTAACTCATATTATTCAAACAATGCACTTGCAATTAAAAGACATATATAAAAAATTATCAGATGATTCTTTCAAAATTGTATTTGCTGATTTATGAAATTATTTTATTAAAAATCCATATTCAACTAGAACACAATTTGCACAAAATGTGTCCTGCCACTCTTTTTTTGTCTAGAAAAGAAATCTATCAAATTAAAGGCTAAACCCCCAAATCTGAGAGGTTTCACCTGCAAATCTTACTCAATCTAATACTGTCTTTAAGCTGTTGTGACAATAAGAAGACTGGATTCTTACAACTTTGAAACATAAATAGACTAACACCATTTACTTTCTAATTGATTAATCTAAAATTTGCCAAGAACTTTAATCTATGAAATAAGATCAAATTTCTCATGGCAATTTTCTAGCTTTGAAGCTTATAACTTTTAGAAGTAACAGGATTTACAGACCAGAAAAGTTTTTAAATATTCTTTTAAATTATGATATTTTCTATGCCAGCCAAAATGAAAATCAATTATCATCCCTTTGAAGTTATTTGGTTTGTTGAACAATAAAACTAGTATATATGCATATACTCTCTAAATCTGAAATGTTTCATTTATCATTCAACCAATTGCTACAAAAATAAAGTTTCATATTTTTCTAGATAGTAATAATTTGAAAACTGATGCAACAAGGCAGTTTGAGTTTGAACCTGCCATCTAAATGTAGCATAGCGAGTAGCGAGTTAAAACGTAGCATTTTCAATTCAATATCTGTATTATTAACCATTATGCTACAGACCTTGTTTAAAAATGTAAACATTCTGAAACTGTTTTAAACCCACAGAGTTTTCTAGTTATTGATCAATTCTTTAATGAAGTAATATTTATTCTATAGGGATCTCCTAGATTTTATAAGTCAGAAATTACTTGAATTTTATGAATACTGAAAGCCATTCGAGGGATTTGAAAAGCTCTTTCTTTTTTCTTCTTTTTCTAAGTGTAAATATCTTCTCAGCTAGTGATGATAATTTCTGTTAAAAAGTTTCCTAAAAGCTTATTGAAATGAGATGATTATTGAAAAACTAAATAAAACAAGAAATGTTTGAAATATGCTTTTAAATTCCATTTGAAACAATTACAATATGATTCCAGGAATGAACACAGCTTAAAATCACCAGAAAAATCCTTTTTACATCTTAAAATATGTGAGAACTCTTTTAAAGAAGAACAAACCAAAATTAAAGCCCTCCCCCAAAAAAGAAAACAAAATAGCAGCTTTTAATGCTTTGACATTGATATATCGTTTCAAGTTTCTTTTTGAATAATTTTCTTGATAATTGTCCCCAAAAAGCTACATTTGTCTTAAGAGAATTTTTACTTTAAAACACTCTCTCCTTCCCTTTCTTCTTAATATGTTGAATGCTGAGCATCTTTTCTTGTCACTCTATCTTCCTTTCTCTCTTTCTATCTTTCCCTTTTTCAATCTATCATTCCCTCTTTCTATCTATCTTTCTATCTTTCTCTCCCTCTTTCTATCTATCTTTCTTTCTTAATCTAAATGCAAGAAAACACAAAACCAAATTCAATTTGTGTAAAGCTCTTATTCTTTATTAGATTAAGATTTTTTCTTTTTATTATTCTTAATTTTGTTGCTGTCCATTATTGTCAGCTAAACAACACCCACTATTTGTTAAATACACAAAACACAGAAAAAAGAAAAAAAAAATCTTTAAACTTCTTTTCATTTTTAACTCTTTGCCTATAGTTCTTTTTGGCTTTTTTTTTAAGTTTTTAGATTGACTTCCTGTCCTTGAGATTTTATCTTTCAACATAAATCTTTCATTTTCTTTTCAAAATATGAATTTTATTCAATTTCCAAAGCAAAACTTGACTAGTTTTTTAAACTTCAAAAAGCAACATTTTTTTAGGTCACTATACATCAGTTTTGAAATTTTTTTAATCCAATTGAAATTGCAAAACAATGACAGCAAAGATAAACCAACCTATGTTATCAATAATCCATTCTTTTTTTTTTTCTGGTTTGTTTACCCAAACTTAAAGGATCATCAGTTTATGATCGTATTTGGTTCATATATTCTTCAAGTGTCATTTGTGAAACAATAGGTTTTCAATTTTAACTTACAACAGATCAAGAGTATCTAAGATAGCATTGAAGGTTACTTTATTTGATTATGATATTTGCAAGATGATACTGATTCTTAAGAAATAACCATTCTTTCTTGTGTTGGTGGTGTTTATTGCAGTGGTGGTGTCTAAAGTTTAGATTCTCTTCTTTTACATTTAAATCTTTAATGAATATATATAATATCTGTTTTAAAAGATTATATTAAACAAAGAAATAAACTGTACATGAATAATGGTGACCAAGTTTGTCATTAAACTCATCTTTTATGAAATGATTGCTCTTACAGACAAACCAATCATATTGAATCTTGATAATAGGTGCTTGATGAATGGTAATGATTAGAAATTTCTTGGTCTTATTTTAAATAGAAATTTTTAATAATAATTTCCTCCTTATTTCCCTCTCAATGGGCCTCCACTCTTCTTTTACAGGTAATAACAAGAATCTTTGATATTATTTTCCCTTTAGGTCTTTCTTGAATTCTGATTAATTCGTCTTCCCAATTTATAAAGATATGCAAGATTAAAATTTAACAGGAAATAGATGAATAGATGAAGCATTAGAGAATATAAACAAAAAAAAACATTCTTGAAAAGAAAACCACACAACAACAATATGTTTGTTATTGTGAGAGAAGAAACAGATGTTGAAAGATGAAAGTAACTTGTAAAGATCATTATATTTATTTGCAATGAACCACTTAACCAAAAACATAAATAAGCCAGAAATGTCCAAAAATTGGTTATACTGCTTCATAAAGAAAGCGAAATAAAAAAGATTCTGTTTGATTAAAACCTTCTCTCTCCCCCTCCTCCTCCTCCTCCCCCTGACCAAACAGGGGAAAACTGAAAACGTTCCAAAGAATACTTCAATCATTGTATCTAATAAAAATACTAAACAGTTTGATGATGGTGTTTGTGTAAGTTGGGCTTTGCTTTAAAAAATATATACTGAAACCTAAAAGTTAAAAATAATTGTTGTTTGTTTTAAAACGACTTCTGTTGGATTTTTATATATATATATATAAATATATGTTTGCTTTGTTTCTTGATTAATTTTTTTTGTTTACTTTTATTTGCTTCACTCTCTCCCATTTATTTATTTAACAACCCCAAAACATCCAAGCAAATTCTTTCTGGTGATTGGTATAAATTTTCTTTGTTGTGTCTTTATATTTCTTTTTGTCTCTCGATAAATACATTTGGTTTGTTTCATTTGTTTTGTTTTTCTTTTAATTCAGTGTTTCATGTGCTTTGCACTTTCAACCTTAACCATGATAAAACTGCAAGAAGAAAACCAATTCAAACTTTTTTTTTTCTTTTCTCTTTTTTTTTTCTTTTATTATTGCAGGAGTAAAGCGACCATGCTTAAACCACCACTGCAATTTCTATGGCGTGTGCGTAGTTCGCGATGGAAGGGCTGAATGTGATTGCCCAACTTGTTCAGAGGAATTTGATCCAGTGAGTTGAGCTTTTCCAAGACTTTTTTTGTTGCAGTATTGAAACTTTTACTAATGAGAGAAGGAAGAGGGAGGGGAGAGAAATCTAGGAGTAAGAAATAGAGAGAGAGAGAGAAAAAAAGAGAGAGAGATAAAACTTTGGGAATAAGACAGAGAGAGAGAAAAGTGGAAGAAGATTCTAAGAGTAAGAGATAAAAATAAGAGAGAGAAAATTGTAAAGGAGAGAGAAAAAGAGAAGGAAAATTCTTGTTGAGAGAGAGAGAGAGAGAGAGAAATGCAAAGAACAATTCTAGAAGCAAGTAAAAGAAAAAAAATATTGAGGTTAAAGAGTGAAAAAAAAAGAAAAATTTTTAAATTGAGATGGAATTAACGTTTAAAAGAGAGAAAAATAGAAAGACAAAATGAAAATTCCAGAAGAGAGAGAGAGAGGGATGAAAAAAGAAAGTTTGAGAAATAAAAGAAAGAAAGAATGAACATTTTAAAAATAAAAAGAAAGGAAGAATGAAAATTTTAGAAATAAATGAATGCAGAATTGAAGGAAAATTCTCAAAATGAAAAAAAAAGGAAAAAAATTTTAAAAAATGTTTAAAATAAAAAACAAAAAATATTCTAGGACTGAGGAAAAGATAATATGTCATTAACAAAGAAAGAAAGCAAAGGAGGGGGGGATAATAATTTAAAGAAATTAGGGGGAAAAAAAAAAAGATTTTTAGATCAAAAGATGAGTTAAGATTTTCAAAATGATTTTAGCAATGAAAGACAATTTCTTTTTTTCAAAAATAAACAAAAATGAAAACATAAAACAATAAACATAGTATTCCATACAAAGAATTAATCTACTTTAAATTTCTCTTAAAACCATTAAATTGAACTAAACTAAAAAATTCCCAAATTAATAGATTCTAAATTTAAGATGGAAAATGATCAAGATTCATTTAATTATTCCCATTAGTTTCTTTTCGTAAAAGGATTTTAGTTTCAGGGTTTCAAATGTGTAACTGTTTCACTTATTAGGTTTTTGTCTCTTTAAATAAGCTTTCCCTTTTAGAAATTATTTTCACACCTTTCATATATTTTCCCCTTAAAGCTATGATATATTATATAACTATTTCACGCAATTCATCTCTTTATTATTGAAATAATAGTGTATTTGGAATCCTTAAGACAAGGCTTGTTTATGTGAATTTTTATTTTGAGGACTGTTGTCTTTATCTTTCTATTTGATATTTTATTGAACACACCTGATCAGTGCTGTGCTTAGGGCCTCTGCAATAATTTACTAAAATAATTGTTAGGATTAATTAGAAAATCATTATCACACTTGAAATATACATCAATCAATCTATCTCTATTTCTGCCTATCTCTCTCTATAGTCAAAGGCTCCAGTAAGTTGAAGGGGTTCAACTTGCCTTTTTAGGCTAAAGGGGCCACAAGGCGCGTTCTGCATGGGGTTCGATAAGTGGCTAAGCACGGCACTGGACCTGATATAACATTTCATAATAGGTCAGTAATGGTAACTACTTAACCAAAGTAAATCTGTGTAATAGCAAAACCCCTTGCCTCTTGCTTTCCTACGCTTTTTAGTATGGCAAATCAGATTTCTATGCTGTTGTTCAATGATTTAAATTACTTTCCTACAGTCAGCTTTGATCTAAAAGAATTGTTTGGATTTATGACTGAACATAGTGGGAAGCTGTTGGTGAATGTCTTAGATATATTCTAATAATTAAGGTTCCATGATAAAACTGAATTAGATCAAACTGTTTTATATCTATAAAACTAAAATTATGTTATATCTATAATACTAAAATCTTATCACTAAATGGTTGAACTCAAACCAATTAACAACTGTACAATATGATAAGAATTATTGAAATTATAGAGTTCATGATAAGAATGAAAATAAAAGAAAAAAATATGAATGTATTTAAGGAATTGTTTTAATTTTCCCAACTAAAATCAAAGTATAGGACTGATTTTTACTTTTAATATGATAATAATCAACTAAATTTAAATCAATCAATCAGTTTAACTTTCTTAAAACAGAATGAATATTTAAATAATTTTTCAACATTTCTAATTTCTCTGAAAGTGATTTCTGTTGTTTAAATTCTTTAAGCTGAAAAAAGAAATTATTTTTGTAACTCACTTTTTTCCTTTTATTTTGGAATGAAACCTGTTTTTTTCAAAAATTTCATCTTCCAAGTTGTTCTGCAAACCAATTCCACACAAAAGCAAATTTTCAAAACAATTATTTCGTTTACAAGTTAAATTTCAAAGTTATTCCCAAGGGTTTCTATAAAAGCAAAGAAACATTTCTGATTGCTTCAAAAATGTTAGCTGTTTAGAACCTCCCACCCCCTTCTTCCCTGTTGGTCCAAATAAAAAGATATATCAATTTGAGGGGGCATTCTTTATTTGTTTCTATTTTTTTTTTTTCAAGATTGATTTTCAAAGTGAAACCATTTTTGCGGCTCTCCAGGAGTTGAGTGTTTTTCAGTTTTGTTTGATTTCTATAAATCGGAGGAGGCAAAACTTCCTTCTTCAAAGCTAGTGAATCAGTTGATGTGCCAAATATTTTTCAAATTGATTCTCTTTTTTTTTTTTTTTTTTTTTTTTTTAGGAAGATTTAGAAAAAAAACAAAAACAAAAAGAAATAATTTTAGCTTTAGATTTTTTTTTTTTGTTTATTCCTTGATCTTTTGTCAAATCAAATCAATTCTATTTGGGAAACGGTTGTTTGGTAAATAGTTTTAATGCACTAAACTTAAATGTCAGGAAAAGCATCTGCACTAAACTTGTCACTACCAATAAAATTGTCTCAATATACAATCAGATATGAATGGACAATTCTTTTTAGCATTTTTGGTTTGGTTTGGGGCTTTTTTTTAGCAACATATCAACCTTTTTTTGTCATTTAATGCCAACAATAATTACTTTTGATTTTCATACATTGTTTAAATAACACGTTGTTTGATCCATGGCTAGAGGGTAGAAAGTGATTCTTTTTTTCTCAAGGGTTTTATTGCTAAATGCTAATTTATTCTGCTTTTTTTTTCTTTTTTTTTTGCCAAATTTCTTTTCTTATAATTAACCGGGTTTTTAAAAAATGTTTTTTGTTTCATTTCTTTCCTTTATGAGGGTTTTTTTGTATTCTTTGTGTTTCTCTTCTCAGTAAATCTAAAGTAGAAAACTTTCAAAACCTTGGCCAAATATTTTCTTTGCTTTACTTCCTAAATAATTTGGAAAGAAATGTATTTATATTTGTCAGAAAAAGTTGTCATTCATCCAATTGTTAGAACGGTTAAACGCCTTTAGCCAGTTTTTGTTTTGATTTTTTTTTCTTTTTTTTTCTCTTTCCCAAAAGGCAAAAAAATCACAAATATATTTTTCTCTCTCTCTCTCTCTCTCTCTCTCTCTCTCTCTCTCTCTCTCTCTCTCTCTCTTTTGACACCTATTAATCCCTTTTTTTTTTTTCATCTATTTCAATTCATCTTCCCTCACCCCGCAACAGTCATTTTTTTTCTCTAATCTCCTATTGCTTTTCTTGCAATTATTCTTTATATCTCCCCCCTAAAGGCCTAGATTTAGTTTTCAGTTTGATAGTTTCGCCTTTCTATTTCGATCAACCCAGTGGTCTCATCATTTTTGGCAATGATTGCGATCAGTTGATATTTTCCTTTAGAATCCAAGAAAAAAAGAAAAAAAAGCTCTTCCTTTTTTTTGACATAAGGCCTAAAACTGAATGAGATTTAGAAAGTTGAAATGATCTTCCTTGATTTGGACTTCTCTCATGTCATTTGAAGATATCTAGTGGGTCTTTTGGCTTAGGATGATCTCAATAAGACTTGTATTTCATACACACACACACATATCACTGGCAAAGATATAAGACAATTTTAATATTCTAGCTTGGTTACTCTGTACACTTATTTCTTCATTTTTTCTATTTACTCATCATCTTTACCTTGACCAAATAATAGAAGGAATTGTTCTCTTTGAGGAATAAATAATATCAAATCATTTTTTGAAAAATTTTACCTAATTTTCAGAATTTATGAGTTTTATTTTGACTATTTTCATTATTTGTATTCAAATTATTCAGATTTCTATTCTCATCCTACATTTTATCTTCATAATGTCTATTTTGACAAAAAGTTTAGGTGTTATATTATTAAGTCCAAATGATTTTAAAATGTAGTTTAAAACAACTAATAAGAACGGATTTTTCAGTTGGAGCTTATATTTGACTTTAAGGATTTTATTTTTAATCATAGCAATCAATTATATTCCAAGTTGGAAGAGGTTTATAATGTTGTAGAAACAACTCAAACTTTTCAATTATGATACACTACATTAAATCCTAATAGGGTAAATATGTTCACTTTTTGTACATATATCCCATTATTGGTTGAATAATTGACAAAATATTAATTCAAGCCTGGAATATACCTTTTATGTTTTGTTTCCTGATGATTGTCTATTAATAGTCATCATAATTTTAAATTTTAAAAATATTTTGTTTTAATTGTTGGAACAATAGTAGTAATAGCTACTTAAAATATATCATAATTTTGAATTCATATTGTTTATTGGAATGCATGTATTTTTAATACTTTTCTAAAAAGTTAAAATTTTCTTTATTTCTCCTTTTGAGATTTTCTCTATATATTATATGGTCCTACAGGTTTCATATATCTACACTTCATCTAAAGCGTAGATTTCATTATAATATTTTAGAACATTTGATTTGAAATATAAAGTGATCAAAGTCAGATTATTTTAGAATAATTTTTGGAAAAATTTCTTAAAAATTGACCTAAATAAATTTGTTTTAAAAAAATAAATTATATGTGTTATTTTGAAAGATATACTGCCAGTTGTGTAGGGAGTTGTAATTGGATGAAGCAAGAAGTAAGAATACACATCTTAATAAAAAGTAAAAATAGTTTATTTTACTATTTTGAAAATTGGTTGAATTTACTTGAAAAAGTGATTCTTGAAAGGGAAATATATTTTCTAGCAAGAATTCTACTGAACAAATTACTTTGAGACAGAGTCTAATAATAATAATAATAATCATGATCTGAATATTATAAAAATAGGGGAAGTGG
The DNA here is from genome assembly GCA_034780655.1 of Idiosepius hallami. Taxonomy (NCBI): domain Eukaryota; kingdom Metazoa; phylum Mollusca; class Cephalopoda; family Idiosepiidae; genus Idiosepius; species Idiosepius hallami. Next base: position 776,495 of record JAUZSX010000032.1, read on the forward strand.
AAGTTTTCTGATTAAGTTTATTGCTTGTAAAATCTAAACGTTTTTCCCTTCTTCTTTGCTTCTTTCAATTCTGAAAAGCAAATTCCTGCAAATGAGATGTCTTGGATTGGAAGATGTGATTCAGTCAAAATCTAGGTACTTCCTGTTTTGATGCTCTAGTTCTGGCAAGGGATCGATAGAGAGACATCCGGACCAAACAAATGGCTGGGGGTCACTAGCTAATTAAATTGTGTACTAAGTTGGAGAGTCAATTGCCAAAACAAGGTGAAAGGTTATGAATGAAAAGCTGCAGAAAACAGTTGTAAAAAGAAAGGAAAAGACTTTGAAGTGTTTTGTTGATTCACTTGTTTACAAACTTTACATTTTGTTTTTGTTTTTCTTTGCTGCTCATAAAAATAGTTTGTCATTGAGGTTTATATAATTGTTTCAAACAGAATTTCTCTATGATTTCTAACCTGATCTTTGGGAATTGGATAAATTGATTAAATTTTGAAGGCTTGTACCAGCGTTTATAAGTGATTTAGAGATGAATTATGATATAACCAATGAACTAATCATGTAAACAACATTAAATTATGCCTTTCTTCTTCGGCCAGTGCAGGTTCAATCTATAGTTTTACAACTCTTCAAAATCATGATAATAACTTCAAAATGGAGTTATTTTCATGTAAAAGAATTTATTAACTTCAAAATAAATTAATCAACTTCAAATTTGTTACCAGAAAATAAGTCTATTTTGAAGTTGAAAAACTGCATACTCGTTCTTATAGACAAATACTATTTGGAAAGATATGAATTTATGTCTTTAATTAAATGAGCAGGTTTGTAATTTCCTAACCCAGGTAAGGTGTATATATAGATTTTTCTCCTTTCATATGTAGTTATATAACCCTTATTGTCTTAAAGTAAAAAAAGATCTTAGAGACTGTTTGGGTTTATAAAATATCACAATTTCTATAAAGAGTTATTAATACAAATTTTGAACAAGTTGTCCTAATTTGAGGAAGGGTTCTCTTTTCATAAATCCTGAAACTATTTGAGTCCAACCAAACATTAATTGATAGTTTAAAAAAAAAACAATATAGTGTTTCAAGAGTTTGAGAAACTTAAATAAGTAACTTGAATTATTATTGCTCAAATCCAGTTCTAGTTTCTATAATAGGCAAATACCAAATTAAAATTATGACGTAGATAATTTCTTTTCTATTATCCATTTTAGATTTTCTGATATTTGTACACAATATCATTTTTGAAAAAAAAATGTTTTCATTCTTTCTTTTCAATATAAAGACACAAATTCTTAGATTTAGAAACATCTTTTCAATAGGAGTAACTGATAAGTGTAAGCATTTAAAATACTATTCCATTATAAAATGTTTTTTCTTGCTTTCTTCATTTTCTATAAAAAAAAGATATTTAAAAAATAATATTGAATTTTTTTTTCATTTGTTTTCCAAATTGTTTAAAAGAATAAAATTAATTTTGGCAATGATTAACTCTTTGACTATTTTTGTTGACAGGTTTGTGGCATGAATGGTATTTCATACATGAATGATTGTAAACTGAAACTTGAAAATTGCCAGAAAAGGTCCGATGTGCAGGTGAAACACAAAGGCCTTTGTAGTAAGTCATTTTTTTTTTCTGTGCTTTTTTTTTAAGATTTACCAATAAACATTGGTTATAAATTTAAGTTAAAAGTCTTTAATTGCCAAACCTATTCATTTGATATTTGGTAAGGTCACTTCAAAAACAAGTTCAACCCAGCTTGGTTAATAAATGATGATCTTGCACAATAGACAACTATTTGCTTTCATTTCAAATAAATCCCTAAAAATTTTGTATTTCTTGATGTTTGAATCAGCTTTTTGAATTGTTTAAACAAAGTATTTCATTCATTGGGTAGCAATTGTATAAACAGGGTATATAATATCATTTATTGAAAACCAAATAATATGGAGTTTCTAATTGCTACCTAAGAATCAGTAAATTTCTTTATGTTCTAATATTAGCCTTTCTTTATAAAAAATAATGTTTTTTCTTATTTTAATGTTAGTATGTATGCAAAAAGTTACTTGGTCATTTTGTATAGATTTAAAAGCTTGATGTTAATTGTGACTTAAACATAGTTTTGAAATAAAAGATAATTTTGTTAGAAAATAATTAAGAGATTTTTTTTTACTTTGTCATTTTCAGATGGTTGTGAGAAAAAAAAATGCAACAATTATGCTGTTTGTCAAAGCGATGGCAAAAATGCAAGATGTGTATGTCCATCGGCCTGTGTGGAGGTAAGTAAAACCAATTATTTATTTTAATTCCTTTTTACAATAGACATTACCATTTCAAATCAACAGTTACATGTTAAATATAATAAATATATATCTTAAATAATACTATTGTCTTTTTTTAAATTTCCACATGAAGAAAATAATTTTTATAAAGATATTTTGCAGTGCCCCAAAATTAACGAGCAAATATTAACAACAAAATAAACATTTTTATGCCTCACACACACATACATACATACATATATATATATATATAATCATTATTATTTTATTCCATTTTAAACATCTATTTTTATCTCCATGTTTTAATGTTTATTTTTAACTATTTAATTGATTACCTTTTATCATTTTTACTCTTTTTACAACTCCTACTCAATCTCATTCAGCATATTTAGATGTAAATTTTATTGGGCATTTTTGATAATTTTGGTAAAATTTATTTATCTTTAAATCCCCTAATGACGATTTACTCTCTCTCTCTCTCTCTCTCTCATATATATATAAATATATGTATGTATATTTTAAGAAGCCATGTTTGAATACTATATATTCTTCAAACATGTCTTGTTAAATTCCAAGATTATCTAGGAGAGAGGGTATGGATGGATAGAAAGACAAACTGCATCCCAATTAAATAAGAATATCTTATATGTGACGCAAACAGCATAAATCAAATTATCAAAGGAAGATTTGTCAATATAACAAGCCAAGCTGAGATTTTACAAACTTTTTTTTTCCTTTTAATTATTTTTCTTTCTTTCATTTTTCTTTGTTTCTCTTTTTTTAATGCTGTTTTTATAACCACTTGATGTGCCCCAAATCCTGATCCATGAAATCAAAGTAAAAGTCAATGTATAAACCTTTCCCCTTACAAACTAGAAAAAAACATTTTTTTGTCTTTTGATAGTCAAAAGCAAATAAATTCTTGCATAATTCAATTTATATAAAAGACTTGTACCTTGCATCTTCTAGCATTTTTCTATTTCACTTTCATTATATAGATCTTAATTTTTTCCAGGGTTTTTTTTTAAGGTTTTTATTTTAGTTTTTTAATGATTTCTTGGGTTTTCAGGTCTTACCATATTTTTAACTTGTTATATTACTATTTATTTCAATGAAAATAAGTTGTTGTTTTTTTAATTTAGAAAAATAATGTTTTTTTTTGTTTTTTACTGTGGATTTCGAATACTTTTTCACTTAATGAGAATTTGATGATAGTTTAGAGTTTGTTTCAAGATTTATTGAAAGTTTTTCAATGAAATATGTGTATATTAAGATCTTAAAGTCTTACTGATTATTTATTATTCAGTTATATTTTTTTAAATGTTTGTAAAAAAAATTCACCGCTTAAAAAAATCTTATTCTTTATTGTTTCTTTAAAGAAATTTCTGAAATGAGTTTTTTGGCATGTTATTTCTAGATAAAGGCATAAAGAATAAAAAACATAATTCTTTTCTATATCACTTCTTGAATATATCAAAAAAAAAAAACATTTGTTATGAAGGAAATACAAATATCTTTCCCATTTAATTTCCAATAGATGTGATATGATATTTTTTCACCTTAAAAAATCATCCTAATAAAGTTAGCATGATATTTGGTAAGTAATGGGAACTATTTTTAGGGAAAAATACAAAAGTATTTTCATAATCTGGAAAATAAATACATACGCAATATATATATTTGTGTGTGGGTGTATGTGTTTTGTTAAATTTCTCATAATATTCTTATTTTGGCTTCAGGTTGAGAACAAGGTATGTGGAACTGACAGGATTACTTACCAAAATGAATGCGAGCTAAAGGTTGCTTCCTGTCGTGATCAAAAACTAATTGAAGTTGAATCTCGTGGAGACTGCGGTAAGTATAACCTGATAATAAATATTGATATAAATATTTCAAATATAAATCTATATTATTTCAAAGCAAATGCATGTATGCATTTAGACATTTGATATTGAAGTCGACTGATAAAAGTTACTTCACCCACAATCCTGTAGTTTAGAAATATCCCAATTCATTCAATCTAAGTTTTTATAGTCTTGATTCTTTAAAAAAAATATCTTTAATTGACTATAGAACAACATCTCAATCTTTGGCATTTTTATGGGAAATCTTTTTTATAATGGAGTTTTTGTATCAGTTTGTGTATGACATAATTCTTTAGGTTGTATTCGAAATGATTAATTGATGTATATAACTCTTATGTATTCATGGAACATGTGTTCTTACATTTTAGGCAAACCCCTTTCCCAGTGTTCATCTTAAATTCACCTGTATATTTAGACTAAAATAAATAAATATATAGTTCAATCAAAATCTTAGCCCCGACCAGAAGTATATACAATATTTTTATATGTTGTATGATGCAACTCCGCATCAACCTAAGAGTTATTGGAAAAGCCTGCATATTTCAAGAATATGTAAGGTGGCTTTTCATTTAATAATATTTTTGGTATCAGTTTGGACTTTCAAACCATGAGGCTCATGTAAAAGACCTAAATGGTGCATAGCATCTACTTTCCAATTAATTTCTAGAAAAGTCTTTTTCTTATAATTTGGCCTATCAGTAACCTATATTACATTTCACACCTAAAACTTATATGTTGGGCCTTAACGCCTTGATGGACAGTGTACTACTTTCCAATTACATAAAATGTGACCTAATGGCTAGAAAACTAGATTAAATGATCAGTAAAAACATTATGTTAAAGCAAATTCCAGTTTAAGTATAAGTTAAACAACAGTCATAATATTTACTAATAGATACTAAAACTAAAACATTTTTGATCTGTTAGAATACTTAAAAAAATTAGAAGTTAGTTTTTTGTTGGATTGTAAATGTAGCATAAACCATTACCCAGTTATATTTGGGTCTGGACAATTGTAACCGGGTGTAGAATATGGAAGGGCTATTTACATTTTTTAATCCCTTCCAAAAGTTGCGAGTCTGGCCATACCTCATTCTACTGGTCTTTGGTTAATGTATGGCTGGAATGAAAGATTGTTTACTAAAACAAAGACACAGGAATAGCATTTTTTAAAGCTTTATTTCAACCTTGATGCTGTTAGCATGAGTTTGTCACCCACACTCTGCCTAAAAAATGGCCCACTTCTCTTTTTATACAATTCTTAGAAATCAACATTTATCCAATGCCAATTTACCAGTTGTTTTGGCAAATCTTGGGACTACACTGGGTGGCAATATCAATAATATTCTTACATATAGGCATGACAATGAATGGATAGCACTTGTCTGAGAAAATAGAATTGCTTTCATCAAAAGTTTGTTAATGCTAATTCTTTTTCTTTGAAACTAAAATGGAGACCCAAATATTAGTGGCACTACAGAAACAGAATTTATACTGACTAATAAATTCATTGGTAATGTTTCTGGGATGACTCTCTTCTGTGTTGTTGAAAATAATTCATGTTCAGGAGTGCTAGTAAAAATCTGCAGAAATACAAATTATTAAGGCCTTCCATAACTACAGAAATTTTACTAAACAAATGTTGGCTGGGAAAGATGCAATATATATTGTATATTGTTTGTTGTTTAGTTGAAATTATATGTTGAAAAAACACATACTAAAAGTGCTGTATGTAGATATGTGTGTGTGTGTGTGATGCATTTTCGATTTATGTGTATCAAGTTTTTCTTTCAAGCATTTTTTTCTTTTCTCCTGTAAAACCACTTTTGTTATGTAAACCTGTTTTAAGCAGGAAAGTGTTTTTTTTTTGTGTGTGGTTGTGGTGGGGGTCGACATATCACTGTACAGTTTTATCTTTCGTTTTTTCTTGCTTTTTCTCTTTTTATTTTTTCACATCGTTTCATGGTTCATGACTGTCCACAGGCAAGAAATTTCGGGTTTTGTGATTTGCTCACGAAATTTATAATCTACGTCTGTGGCAACGGCTTAAAAAAAGCTTTCTTTCTATTTTTGTAAAAATTTAATCAAAAAGACAAATTCTTTCAGCTGCATTCTAAAACTCTGCATTCACTATATATTGTTGTTTTATTAAAGAAAGCTTTTTACAAGGCTTGACAACATGTTTCTCTTTCATTTCATTCATACTAACAACAACTTTTTTTTATCTTTTCTTTTATTTATATTAATTAAATTAACACACAGACACAAATACATACATCGTGAAGACTCTTCATTTATTGTTCAATACATTTCATTTTTTGTTTTTTTTTTCGTTTAAAATTGGTGAAAGAATTGAACAGTCCTATTTTTGATGGCTAATATACATTTTTTTTAGAATGATTTACTGTATTTTTTCTGTCATCCTTTCCTAAAAATAATGTTTTTTATCTTCTATCTTCCTAAATGCCGAGAGACTTTTGCTGTTTAATTAAAATGACTCAGCCGAGATATTCTCAATTTCGTGTCAGTATTTTGGCAAATATTTCATTTCTTACCTGACTGCAACTCAAGGAACTGTTTGTAGATTAAAGATAGATTTGGGGAAGTCTACTTGGGACAGTCTAAAGGCAGTCAAACTTTTGAATCATAATACATGAGCTTGAATCCTAGTTATACTGTTTACATTTAATTTAGACTAATACTCTTGGGAAAGGTAATAATCCTAACATTATTTCCTGCTATAGGTTAAACAGTGCATATTGTGTCTTTTGGACCATGTGCCATTTTCCTTAGTATAATATTGAATATCAGATAAATAAATTTAATCCAGAACAGTAATTTATTCATTAAATAAGGTGAATTATGTCCTGTCTGTTCTGTGATTTTAAGCAGATTGTATTATTTAAATATCAATTCTCATCAAATAAAGCCTGAATCTTTATGTCAGTATTAATATTTTTCCTTTTTCTATTTTCTCCTCCTTTTCAAGACAAATGCGCCAAAGTCCGTTGTCCATTTGGAGCAACATGTGAAGATGGCGATTGTGTTTGTCCCCAAGTGTGTGCCGCTGATTTTGAGCCGCTGTGTGCCAGCAACGGACAAATCTATACCAACGAGTGTGAGATGAAGAAAGACGCATGCCTGAAAAAAACAGAGTTATACATTGTAAACAATGGACCCTGTGATGAAACATCAGGATCTGGTTTGGGTAAGTCAGAAAAATAGGATTTGGCTGTTTGCTTTGTTCATTTAGATTTTGGGAAGGTTTTTTTTTGTGTGTTCATTCATATATATTGTTTGATATAAGTCATATTTACTTATTTCATTATAATTAATCAATTAGAAAGAGGGAAAAATTGGATCTATTTTTTAAAAATGTTTTTAATGTTCAATAATATCAAATTTATATTCATAGCTATTTAGATGTATACACTGAAATAAACAGAAGTTAAAAAGAAAATATTGATTGAAACAGGTTGATAGATAGATAGATAGATAGATAGATAGATAGATAGATAGATAGATAGATAGAAGGATAGAAGGATAGAAAGAAAAATAGTTTGATAGATAGATAGATTAATTCAAAAATTGCAAATAACAAAATTTATATTTTGTGTACAGGTATTTTCTGATTTACCCTTGTATATACATAGATTATGGTAGATTGTTAGACTAAGATATCTAGATAGGTATATATGGATAGATAGATGATTAAATAAATTGATTATTAGATAAAAAGAGAGAGATAATTATATAAATAGGAAGAAGAAGGGTGGGTTACAATAGATAGATTGAAATAGATTAATAAGAATGGAATAAAAGGGATGAAAAAAAAGGAGAAAATTGATAAGATGAATTTGTTAGTGGTTATAATAAAGATTGAGTTTGTTTTTAAATACTTTTATTTTTAATTTTTTATATACATATATCCACATGATTAAAAAATTAAAGAAAGATGAGTAAAAAAAAATGTAAATATATTGATATATAAATATACAATTTTTCTATTGTGAAAGTTCACAGTAAAGTAGAAACGTTTAAAACATTAAAAAATACATAATAAATTTTCATGGATTTCATTTATTAAAAAAAAGATAAATTTTTACAAAATTGAAAACTTTAAATGTGAATTAAATTTGAATTGATGTAGTCAATTAGAAATTAATCTGAAACACATTAATTATTCTATTTGAGCTCACCAATGAAATGAGACATATTTTGTAAATTTGTTAGGCAAGTCAAATGAATAAAAAGTGTGTGTATGTGGAGGAATCAGTTGAGCTCCTCTAATGCCTTTGCAGATTAACAATGGCAAGAGGAGAAATACATAATCAAGACTAGCAGAAATAAAATAGCAGTTTTTTTTTCACCATTCAAATAAAAGCTATCACAACTCTTACAGCTCAATTCTTCAACTATAAATAATTCACCCAAATATATCATCCAATACAACTGCAACTCTCTCATAGGAAAGTGTCCAACCTATTTCCACATTTCATAAACAACTTGGTTTTTGCCAGATTATTGAAAAAAGTATATTTCTAAGTTAAGGTGTCAATTGCTGTAAATGTTGTTACATCATATTTCTAGTAACTTCAAAAACTATTTAATAAAATTCTATTTCATTATTTTGGTCTTTTTCAAAACAAATTATTCTGTTTTTCTTTTTTTCTTCCAACCTGTCCTATTATCTATGTTATATTCTATAAATGCACAGTTATGTAAAACAGGAACCTTTTTAGATATTCTTCTTCAACGTTCTGATGAAGAGAAGAAATTGTGTTAAATTATTTCTTTTTTATTTCAATGTATTTTTTTTCAACCATAATTCTATTAAGATGCATTAAAAGCCTGTAAAAAAGAAATGTGTTAACAGCCAAAACATATTTATCTTTAAAAAGTGATTCCACTCTATAAATCTTGAACATTTTGAAAAGTAAATGTGACAAGATTTTTAAAAAAAATCCAAATCAAACTGATGTGGAAAATGAGCAGATGCCATGTTCACCTAAGAAAGAAAAGTCGAATTAACCAGGGTTTAACCCTGCTTGATTGAATCAAGATAATCTTTCATCTTACAAAAATATTTTTTATCATCTATTAGCAATGTCTTATTCAATTTAATGCCAACTCGAACTTCCTAAATATTCTCTTGACATTTGCTTTCTTAATTATTCCTAATCATTCTCATGAAAAATCCGCTAAAAAGCCTTATTGATCCTTGAAGCAGCTTAGAAGCTGTTCCAAAAGCAAGGGTGGATGTTTTTCAGTAAAAAAAAAAGAAAATAACTTTCATGAAAGTGTTAAAATTTTTTTAATTCCAAGGGCACAATTTGAAGCAAATTTAATTTAAGGTAAAACCAAGAAAAAAAAAAAGAAAGAAAACTCATCCACCAATTTATCCTGTAAAACACCTGTCACATTAACATTTCAGTTAGAACTTCTTCTGACATAAAGTATCAATTTACTTGAAAGGTTTCAAAAATAAAAGCTTTTTTTTTCTAGTTGTGTTGTCTCAACAAAATGCTCTCATTCATTGAACCTATTATTTAAAGTTACATCATTATATTGTCTTGATCCGCTTTTTTTCTCTTTATAGACTAGGATACTCTAACTTAACTTCAATGTATTCTTAGTCTGACTTGAAATCACTTCAGAAATAGATAAACAAGTCTGTCATCTTTTCAGTGGTGTAGCTGGAGTAAACATCACCCGGTGTGGTCAGTTAAATGTCACCCCCACTAATGACTTATATTATTCTGCGGTTGTTTACACCCCTCTACCATTGACATAATGGACCCGTCTTGGTTCTATGAGCAGAGACAAATTATGTTGTTTCATCACTCATACATATTACCTGACTCTCTAATTCTTATTCTGACCCCTTAAAATGTGGCTACAACATATATAGATCAGGAAAATCTGATCTCATAAATAAACTGATGGGGTAACACCTCTATCATACACCTGATGTGCTTTGATTATTGAAGGTGTGGGACACCTCAGAAGAGTTAGTGTTTACCACATTTCACATTAAGGAAAACCTAGACAAAACCTTATAAGACTAGATTTTTCTCCAGATTAAAGCCCTCTTGTACACCACTTATTACATTATAATATATAATAAATAAATCCTATTTGAATACTATTTTTGCACCTTAGCCTAGCTGAAAAATTTTTGTGGGGTGACATTGTATCATCTCTCTTTGCTGTCACCCATGATAGACCCTTTATTTCCCCTTTTATCTATGCCGCTGACTCTTGTAATGTTACACAAACTGTTATTCTGTCCATACTAATACTCCAATATCTTTCTTCATAATTAAAACCCATAGATGCATATGCAAAAAATGTATGAGCCCATGCCCCCTACAAATTCATTAATTAGCTATACTGATTACCTAGAGGGCAATATTCAATCCTCTAATAAGGAATAATGATAATGAGACACAGGTTAAAAAAAAGGCTAATTATTTTATCTTTCAATACAAAATTATATAAAATAGTTCACTTTCTTTAAGCACTTACAAGTGAAACAAATGCTTACATCTTTTCACTGTACTTCCTCATCACAATACATAATCCATATTATTAATATCATTATTATTATTATTATTATTATTATTATCTGCTTTTATTGAAGCAACTATGTAAATATCCTTTGACTAAATATGCAGTATATTTGATACCTTTTATCAATATTGGAATAATTAGAAATCTAATAAAAGAATGTCCAAAGAAATGGAACTTGTGGTATTCTTCTTATAAAAAAGATTTTGTTTATTCTATAATATTCGTTGCCATAGTTACACTTGTAAATAGACTCTGAAAATCAGATTAGAATTTGCTCTCTATATTTGGATAATTTTCTTGGACAAAGGCTTGGAAATTTCTGGCGTCTGGAAAAATTGATAACATCAAGAAAGTTATCTCCATTTGCTTTCCCTTCCCTTATCATTTTGTTTTTATTTAAAGAAAAAAAAAATCAACAATTGTGTTCATTTTCTCATGTAATTTCATTCTTTGTTTTGATTTCATAGTCGATGGCTCTGGAAGTGGGTCAATTTGTGATGAAACCTCATGCAAATTTGGTGGAACCTGTGAGCTGTCAGAAGGTAGCACTTACCGCTGCACATGCAAGAATAGCTGTGATGCCATTAGGTAAGTTTATTTTCTTTCAAATTCTCTAAACAAATCTTCTTAAACTGCTCTATTATGCTTCGTTATTTAAACATCATAAATAAGCATTTATAAGTGTTATTTTATCCTTTTTATTTTAAAAAAATGCTTGATTTTCCAACTAATGCCTGAATAAAATTTACTGCTGAATACACACAATAATCTTCACTCATAGAATATTTTCTTATAAGCATTACATGTTTATCTACATTGGGGCAATTATATTAGCTTATGAAATAAGAGAATTAGCAGTTTATTTCATGTATAAACAATTCAGTTTTATATACATCTATTTTTCATATTGGCCTCCCCATTTTATCCTTTTTACCCTCACAACATTTTGTCCGAAACCTAGATGTACAAATTATCTTCATCTCAAGGATTCTGAAAATCAATTATGTTTTCTTTCACCTTTTAGCTATTATTTCTTTAGACTGAAACAAACAAGTTATTTGTGGATTTCTATGTGGATTTGACACAATTTATGAATTACTCTCTCTCATTTGACCTCTTCTTTACATTTTGACTTGCATAAATCAACTCATGAAACTTATGTTTACAGTTAAAACTGTGTTGTGGGCCAGTTGTAAGAGCAATTGTTTAACACTTTGTGGTCAACAGGTCTGAATCCCCATTTGGGTTTAGAATAGTAACAACATTGCATGTCACTGATGAGATCAAATAAGATCAAAACAGCTGTCTGGCTCTGTGTTACAAGTTATACAAGATTTGAATTTTATCATAACATTTTAATTTGATCTCTCTCTATATATATATATAAATATATTATATTTACTTGGTGAGCACCAACCCAAGTTTGGCACAAGGCCATTTTTATGTGCTCTATATACCTGGGCTTTTTGAATTCAGTGTTACCTTCACCTAGACGAGTTGCTCTCCCGAGTTAACGAGCCCCATCTGCCTGAGGCAGCTAAAGTGAATGTCATGGTTTTGACTGGGATTTGAACTCGCGTAATACGATTTCATAGCCCGATCTTTTACCAATGCTCCACCGTCGCTGGCCCAAAACGCATATATATGTATTAAAACAACTGGACATTTTAATTCAAAGATTTAATGATCTCTGTAGAAAGAGAGCAAATAAAAAAGGGAGGTAATTCGTTTCTCTCTGTTCTGTTACTGTATAAGATGATGATTATTATTTATGACACCGAATGGACGGACATTGGACAAGTCAGTTAATATTTAGATGATAACATTTCAGCAAGTGTTAGTTTTTATTTCCGTTTGTTAATATAAAGTTGCACAAAATAAAAATAACTGCGATTGGGTTTTTACTTCAGGGTAAACGTCCGGAACAATGAATTATGATTGGCTCATCTCTGATGGCAATAACATAAACACACCTACATAATCCACACAGACTCTCTCTCTCTCTCTCTCTCTCTCTCTCTTTCTCTCTCTCTCTCTCTCTCTGTGTGTATTCTCTCTGTTTCTCTCACTCTCTGTCTCTATCAGTCTCTCTTTCTCTGTCTCTCTGTCTGTCTGTCAGACTCTCTCTCTCTCTCTCTCTCTCTCTCTTTCTCTGTCTTAGTCTTTCTGCCACTCTCTCTGTGTCTCTCTCTATATCTCTCTCTGTCTCAGTCTTTCTCTCTCTTTCCCATACACACACGTATGTGTGTAGATAGATGGGTGGATAAGTGCAGTCTGCGATTGATAATGATATCAGCATCTTGGCAGACGATTGCCGCCTCGAGGCTCATCTCCTGCATCACGCTCCCCCCGTGACTCCTCAAGCGACCCTGTAAACCAGCAGCTGATCTACAGGGGCAATGACACACATGGCATATAAGGGTCAAAATCTTGACGTAATTATTCGAAGCTGGAGGAGGAACACTGTTTTTGAGCACAAGCACACGTCTCCTCAATACAGATACAGAGTTGCACGCCTTACCGCATACAGCCCATATTGTGCTCTCAGGAGGTTGTGGAACATTACGATAGATAGATAGATAGATACTATTAACATGGAAATAGATTGGTAGATAGATACGTACAGAGAACACTTAAATCAGAGTTTCCCAACCATTTTCAGCTAACGACCCCCTAGAACAACTTGGATACCTACTACCGCCCCCTTCTGATACGCATACTTACATAGTAATGTTAGTCGTCGTAGTAGTACACAATTAAAGTGAAAATAAATAATTGAATATTCGTATAGTTTATTCAACAAAATTATAAACTGTCTATCAAATGGGAACAGTAACAGCTATAAATCAAGTGGGTCAATTAATTTATCATACCATTGCATACACTTCACTGCAGTCTAACCACATTTATTCATACATTGTTTTTCAAAAATTATCTTCACTTCTTCGTCACATTGTAATTCAATGATAGTTTCTTGCAAATGAACTTTTTGTTCTTCTATCTTACACATAATGTTACTAGAAGCTCTCAGTCTTTCACCACTTCCTAAAGGATCTCATACGATAAATTTGGCTACCGCCTACCTAAAGTCTCATAACGCCCCCCCCCCGTTGGGCAGTATGGATGCAGTTACAAACCCCTGGCATAGAGTGAGGTAACCTTTGAGCTGACTGCCCCGGGTGATGTTTATTCTAGCAATGCTGCTGCCTTGGTGATAGGACTTTAGAATTCACTGACTCAATTTCTGCAGAAAATTTTTTTTTTAATATTATGGCAAAATTGATATTTTAGTCTAAATAGAATTTCTGAATTTTTTTATTTTCAGTAACAATCCAACTGTATTTCTTGGTTATGTGACATCTCCTCCTTATAGCAGAGATTATTTTCAGCTGATTGATGATGGAAACATGGAAGATATTGATCCAGGTGATCGATTTCGATGGTGTCAATATATTATGTATAAAAAACTAATCAAGTAAGTAATAATCAATAGATTTGAAGGTCAGTTGCTACTTTTATGAAAAGTCTTTCTTGTTTATTTCAAAATCTACAACAGCAGAAAATTTTATACAAAATGGAAAAATAAAATCTAGTCTGATTTTGTCCTTTCTGAAAGGAAAAAAACAATCCCTGTTTTGTTATGTTATTCTTATTTAATAAAAAAAAAAGTAAATTCAACACAAAGTTTAATGCGGGTACAAAGGTTAAAATAATTTCTAATTTCATTTTTCAAGTCATTTATTTCATCAATATAAAATATCTTTTATTTATTTTCCAATAGAATTGCCCACACCCCCATAAAAAAGTATATATATACTTCCTGTTTTAAAAAAATAAGTACATGCTTTTCATTTAATTAAAAAAAAATTCCTATAATATTTTCATTCTAATTTTCTACCAGATCCAAAATAAAAATAAATTTGAAAAAATTCATTATTTAAGGATTTTTTTTTATGGAGAGGGTGGTGAACAATTTAAACGAATTGAGCCACAGCAACGCATGGCAGGGTACAACTATTATAACATAATATATCTTTTGTTTTTATTTCCAATAGACTTGCTTATGCCCGTATTTCCCGTGGAGTGTTGAGTGACACCGAGATCCAATTAGCCAAATTTGAAATTCCTCGGAATCTAAAATACTACAATGATCGTTACAGAATTATTCTTGAACACGAAGAGGTTGAAGAATACCAACGACTTTCTCTAAAGTAAATTTTTTTGAAAATATTTTTTTTTATTTGCATTTATTTTAACATCATTGATTCTTGGCAAAATACCCATAATGCCCAACTGAAAAATCAAGAAATTAAAAACAAACGTTAAAAAAGTGCTTCGACTTCCATGTTTCCTTTTATGATTAAAATCAACAATTTTGTTCTTTAGTTTTGATACAACATAAGAGAAACTGATTCTGGAGGAGATTATTAAGGAATTCAAGCAGAATTTTCTGTCTTAAACAACACTGAAAAATATTCACTTGCTTGAAAGCTATAATCAATTCTTGTGAATTTATTGTTGAATGAAGTATTAAAGAAAGCAGAGACAATTTATTCAGGTTTGAAATTTAAAGTTGGTACAAAGTGAATTAGTCATTTTATTGATGGTCAATAAAATCAATTTACGGAAGTGATTTTTGATCAATGTTTGAAAGAGTTGGCAAATTTCTTGACTTTTTGTTTGGCATCTTAAAGAAATATGAACAGTAGGGAAAAAAAAGTATTTGATAAATAATGAATATTTTTATATATTATTATTTTACACTCTTGAAAAAAGAGGATCAAAATGAAATGATTGCAATATAAAGAAAGAAGTATTCGATTGACTGAAAAGAGGAAAAGATCCTTTCTATCAAGTTTGTCTTTCATTTGAAACTATAGATTACAAATTCTGGTTTTTTTCTTTGTCTTTTTCACTGCTTTCAACAAAACAATATTTTCTCTCAATTGTTCTTTACTGCTTTTTTTCATTTACTTTCACTTTTGTTAGTGATTCGACCATACAGGCATGTGGCATTTAACTGTGAAAGATTAAGGGACGAGAGGTCCCATTGTATTTTCTGGCTGAGAGCCCATGTTAAGAATTATTTTCATTTTATCAAAATATATTTCAACATTTCTTTTGACATATAAAGTCAACAAATGTTAACAATATTTGGAAAAAGTAAACTTATTTAAACTCTCCTCTGAAAATATATAGTCAGTCGAGATGTAACCACTGATAAACGAAGAAGTTGTTCATTTCTCTTCTCACAAAATGCTAAAATTCTAACCCTTAAACCATAAGGGTAGAACACTTTGAAGTCATCATTTAAAAAAAAAAAAAAAAACCTACTAAACCAGCACATGTAGATTTCATCGTATTTGGTTCAGCAAGTATATGCATATAATTGTAAGTATTGGATGTGGTGAATTAACTGAGATTGGTTTAGAAATATAAAGAAAGAAGTTGTTCTTAAAACAAATAAGTGTTCATCTTTTTATTTTCTGAGTTAGAATTCTACTGTTTATTTAAAATTACTAACACCCATAACTCTCTCAGTCAATCCCTGCTGCTAGCTGTATTGAGTTAATGTTTTTTTTTTCAATTTTTCAAATCTCTTTTCTGTTGTAGATTTGGTCATTTCTATGCAAGAAGTGCCCCAGCAAACCAACACCGACACATGTACCACATGGCGACCCCTAAATATTTTGTGTGAAAATATTTCAATAAAACAACCTTACATTGAAACGGGTATATTGGACTTTTGTAACGTCCCAAAAAAGATGGAGTCTTAGCTTCAAGTCCACATCTCCTCATTTGTTTCTAATCAAAAGTCTGGAATTATCTTTTTTTTTCTTTTTTTTGTTCCCTCCTTTCTGTCAAACCACAGAAAAGTTTTGTTGATCAAAAAAGAGGCTTTTAACATTTACTTCACGCAAATCAACAATTTCAGAAATCCATTCAAATATACAAACACACACAGACACATAGAAATACAAATGCACACGGATATGTACTAACACTCATACACACACATACAAGCCCAGAGAGAGAAAGAAATCTGAACACACACACACACACACACACACACATTTTTCTGTCCTTAGGGCAGTGGACAGCAACATTGTACTCCTCTACCAGAAAATGCAACTTGCAATCCTCCTAAATACTAAAGGTTTCTATCAAAGGTTTATGTAAATATTTATATATGTATGTTTAATCAGAATATCATTATCCAGACATGTTTTATTAAATATTCATAATTCTGAATATATAAATGATAGAGAAAATGGAAAACAAATGCGACAATGTATGATAGAAAAATCATTTAAAAAAAACAACTAAGAATATAGTTAATGCCGACTCGTTTTCGGAGT
>JAUZSX010000032.1:793679-812952 GCA_034780655.1 Idiosepius hallami
GACGAGTTGCTCTCCCGAGTTAACGAGCCCCATCTGCCCGAGGCAGCTAAAGTGAATATCATGGTTTTGACTGGGATATATATATAAATATATATATATGTGGGTGTGGCCATATCGAAATTTTTTTGAGTTGTGTGGGCAATGTTAGGCTATGCTACTAGTATCCTATAATTAAACAAAGCTGGATATTATTTATTACCATTGCTTATATGGCTCATCTCAAGTGATCTAGAATCAATAGATAATATATCAAATACTAGATTATCTTTACTTAGGGATTAAAACCCTTTAAGCAAAGCATGAATGCTATACCCTCCTCCCCATAATTATAGTTCTATTAGGGATTCATTGAGATTCAAAGATAAAATAGAAATTCATAAAGGATATGCAGCTTTTAGAGGCTCTTTTCAGGCAGGGGGAAATTTAAAGAAGACTTCATTTCTTTTAAAAAAATAGTTTCAGTATTATTTACTGAGCAATGTTAATAATATGTACTTTTTTTTAAATTATTACAGATTAATATTTTTTTTGTGGAGGTTTAATGGAGTTGAAAGTGGAATTAAATAATATATTTTAAGTTTCTGTTCTAAATAATACATTTCTTAAATCCAGGGTTTTGAATAATGTTTCATAAATAAATTCGACGTTCTATTTTTTTGAGGGTTAACAGATATTTCTGATTAGGAATATATTCTGTTTTTATACTGATTTGTCACAAGGCAACTTATTTTTGGCTTAAAACCAATTGTGAAAAAGAGAAAATAAAAAAAGAAAATACTTGATCTTTAGTATGTCTTAACCTTTTTGCAAGCACCGAGGAATTCAATTGAAATACAATCTACTTTCCTGTCTGACCAACCTCATCTCCTTGACTTCACAATGGTCATTGGGGTTGCTACATTGTCAGAAAATCCTAGGATAGAATTACATTTTGCAGCATTTGTAATAATTTCTCATTGCATTGTTCAAGGTTTTATTTTCTCCTTAACCAGTCCATCTCTTCCTTTCCCTCCCTTCCCTTTTCATTATTAAATTTTTACTGCAGTCAGCCTGACACATGTATATATCGATAGACCCATACAAGATGCACCCTGGGAAATCAGATTGCAGTTAGTAAGAGGCCAGATTAAATAAACATTTCAAAAGGCAGATCTCCACTATCGAGATTTGCTAAACAAATTGAAACTTCCGCAACACTCTTTATTCCACAGAGATTTTCTTTGCAACTTTCACCTTCCCTACCAAGTAATGCAAATTAATATTTTGACCAATAAAATAACTTTCAAAGTTATGTAAGATGATCTCAATGGTTATAGCCATGGGCAAGGTATTGTAAGGTATCTTATTAGAATTCTTATTGAACAGAAAATATAGTTTTGAAAATAGCTTTAAGGAAGTGCACTCACCAAATTGCTACAGTTTGTATTCAATCATTGTTGTATGAAACAAGCTTGCAGCATAAAACCAGGTTAGTCTGTTCAGAAACAAACTTGACCTGATCATACTCAATTGTAGACCACTTGAATCAATATCAAATTACAATATCATGTCAAAACTTTGAAAATTGCTTTAATGTAATGGTGTGCCATGCTTAAGGTTATTGGCCACCGACCTAAATGAATGTCCTTTATAAGATTAAAGGGTTCCATTTAGAAATCTTGTGGTTTAAAGTAGAATCAGATCCATACCTTTCTGTTTGAATTTAGTTTCAAAGTAGACATAATAGACCCAGCAGAATTGAATCCATAATCATTTAACCAGTTAGATACAGAACCACAATTTGTCACAAGATCATATTTAAGTGCCTAATGACATGTTATCCTGCCATTTAGGTCATTGGCCACTAGACTATTGATTTTTTTCTTTGAGAATTTTTACCCTCCCCCTAGATGCACTGTCTGCCTTGATCCATGAGCTATAATTGCCTAGGGCTTCAAATCAGTGTTGGACTTTACTTAGATGATTGACTCTTTCAAGGTCCATTTGCCCAGAGCAACTGAATGCAAATGTAATGAATTGGCTGGGATTTGAACTCAAATATTTTTAATTCAAAGTTTAAGCTCTTAACCAATTATTTGTATTTGAAATTCTGGATTTAGTGCCACTGTTATTGTTTGACATAGATTTTTAGTTTTCTAAAAATTGCATGAACACAAACAAATAAAGGGGATGTACACTTGGAGCAGTGGATAAGCAGTCAGACTTTGGAACTTAAACATGAGTTTGAATCCCAGTTATTCTTTCTACATTCACATTAGAACTTGTACTTAGGGAAAAGTATGAATCCTTATATTCTCTCTAGCTATGGATTTAATAGGGAAAATTGTATTATTAAAAATTCATTACTAAGCAAATAAATAAGGGGTTAAATCCTGGAATTATATTACATGTGTTCAAATCTTACTCTAAATAGTTAATTGACTATCAGTTACCTTGAAGAATGTAGAAGAGTAAATCATCTGAGTGAAGGACAATACTAATCCCAAAACTGTAGACACATGCAGATTGGGAATCCTAGCAAATGGAGAGGGGGAAACTCTTCAAGAAAAGAACCTACAACCTGATAGCTATAATTATCTTGATAACCTGCTATAGAGCACATCAATATGAGCTTGGGTCAAATCTCAGTTCTGTACTCGACTATCAGTATATTCCAGAAGATATTTGAGTTCTGTTGAAAAAAACATTTTTATAATGAAAATAATTGATACTTGATCAAGATATTCTTTATTTAAAAGTAAAAAGATAATTTCATAGTCAATATTTCTAAGAAAGCATCTTAAAACGGAAATTTTTATCAATTTGATTTATTCTTATCAATACAACCAAACATATTTGAGAAATAGAAAAATATATTTAAAAGTATAGTGTTGTAAAACAAATATAATTTAGTTATATTCTTCAATTCTGAAGGAAGAATTGATATATTGATATTCTAAAGATATACTCTCTCTCTGTCTCTCACACTATCTCTCACACTCTCTCTCACACTCTCTCTCTCTCTATCTCTCTCTCTCACACACACACACACACACACACATGATTGTTATAAGCAAATGCATTTTTGCAAGTTTATCAATAAAAGATCCCAGAAACATTTTTGCACAGCTGTGTTGGCTTGTCATTTACTGTTAAGTTTTTGTAATCGTCATGTGCAAGATCAAATCACAACCTCAGAATTAAGTCTACTTTTGGTTCCTCGGGGTTTTATGGTGCAGGTTAACTTAGGAAAGGAACTCCTCTAAATGAAGGAAAACACTGATTCTAACACTTGAACAGATGCATTTTGGAAGTCTTGCTTTCTAGTGTGTTCAAGAGAGGGAAAAGACAAAATCTACATAATAATGGCTGTGAAGGTCAATTAATTTGCTATAGAGAACATAAATATGATTGTTGCTAAATTGCATTTCTCTACTTGACTGTGTCATTAAGAACAAGACTAAAAAAAAAGATTTTGTACCTGTCAAATAATATTTCAAATTATTTCATGACTCAATTTTGTTTGGTTTGATTTTTTTACAGCATATCAATCTTTTTAGTCCTGACGACAATCATATTTTATGAATATCTTTCTTTTCTGAAAACTTTTTTCATATAATTATTACTCATTAGTAATTAATTATAGCTTGGGGTTATGACGAAATTCATACATTTCCCAAGGGTATTAGTCTGAAAGTGTTCACAATGGAGCAACTAGAATTGAATCTAATACCATTCTTGATTTACATTATACAATTATTTATTCGTTAAGACACCTTTGACATTGCCAAGCTAAGAATCACAGGGTCACTTAATTTGAGACTTTCATTAATTTCTTTATATTGTTTCTTATTAGACAGTTTTAAGTCTATTGAGGATCTTATAATCATTCAATGAGTGCTCTTCTCTGTCATTTATTTAGGTTAGCAGGTTGCAATCACATTCATAACTAAATCAAGTTTAATCAAAAACTTTACAGCACAAAACCAAGAACTAATTGCAAATGTAGAATTCAATTATTAAATAAGTCTATAACTTTGATTCTTTTCATTCTGCAGAAACATTTAAGTCTTCAAATAATTTCCACTAATATTAAATTCTTCAAACTCATTCCATACGTCTTCTGTAATCGTCTTCTCTACTGGTTGTATTCCCATGTGGTGTCTCTTGGTTCAACATAGCCAGTTCTTCTTTGTCTTGTGGTTATTCATCTTGTAGAAGGGCAGACAGAAGGGAAAGAAATAAGATTAACTCAAAGACCTGTAATTACTTATTTAATTTCATGACGACTACCTTTATACTTTCTTATCTAACTTAAGCTATCTACAAGCCTTTGGTTCAAGATCAGGTCAAAGACACTTTTCCTCTTGGTCTACGAGAAAAATCATGAGAGAATTGACGGAAATGAATGCTGAGATCTTGCTGGTTCTAATTAGACTCAATTCCCAACCTGGTGGTTTCTATAATATACATTAAAAGCATCTTTATATTTTTATATAACATTAAATATAATAACTCAATTTCATATTTTTTTTATTGATTTATTATCATTATTATAGGATCTCATACCAATTACTAGGTCCTTGTGAACGTATTTATTATCATTATCATGATTATTATTATTATTAATTGTGAAAGTTTGGTAGATATCATATGCATATATTTGCAATTCAATTTTGCTCTCTTTGTTTAATGATATATCAAACTTTTCATCCATTTGATAGCCATAACCGAAAGCTGATATTTTTGTCTATAAAATGTTAAAGGAAAAATTGTAGTAATATTTTTCTTTTATAAAAATCACAGCGTCTTATAAATTTATAACTCTCCTTGGTACTAGTTTGAAATAGAATATAATAAACAATCTGGAAATTCAACATGTATGTATGCAAACGTTAAGGTCATTATCTCTATTGTGTGTGTGTGTGTGTGTGTGTGAAGCAATTGAAAAGAAATGTAACTCCTTGGTGTTCCCTTTTTCTCCAATTGTTAAACACACACAAACATATATCAATAGTTTGTTTTTTTTTTTATTGAAGTTGGATGTCAAGGTTATATTTCCAATTTTATTTCCACATATCTGACTAGATTCAGCATGTCACCAACCGAACAAAAAAGGGAATAAATCAAAGGGCTGTCAATTCTATCAGGGCATTAACGTACTAGGATGATGTAAATCTAACAAAGTGTTTTGATATCCTGAAGCACTGCCAAAATACCGACCCCAGGGTGATCATCTTACAAAGGTTTTGTGGATGCCATACCAATGTTGTTTTGTTTTTGTTTTTGTTTTTTGTTTTCCAGTTTTGTATAAATTAATCAGTGTGTGTGGGTGTGTGTAATTCATTTATTTGTTTACTTACCTAAAGATGAATGTCTTTAGCTTAAAAAAATGTCCCTATTAATCAAAGAATCGGTTTGGACCAAAAACAACTAGGGATTTATATGTGGTAGGAAAATCATAGTAAAATAAGAAAAACTTATTAGAAGAATATTTAATCTATTGAACTTTGATATCTTTTGTTGTAAAATTTTTAGTTAAGTAGAAGTTGAAGCTTTTATGAAATTGTCTTTCTTATATAATGCATTATTTTTTAATAATAATTTAATGTTTACAAGTTTTTGATGCTGGTAAGCTTGCCCTATCCCTGAGCATTGAGCTGACTAGATGAACTATTTTTTTCTTCCTTTTTAAATCAATTTTGTTAGAATTCGCCTGCAAAGATGTCATGCCATCAGATGTGCTTCAAGGTTGTTTTTAGCCTGTGGACTTTGAATCAGACTTTAAGGTCATCCTTGTATGACATGGCCAAGCCAGCAGGTGTGACATTGTGCATCTAAGGAAGATGCATTAAGCTGACATGTATATGCTCTGAGCACTTCGTTGGACACCTGCTTTGGCTACCACTTGTTCTCAATAGATGGAAAAGCTCTACTTTTAAAGCCACCTATTCTTGCCTTCTAGTGAAAGCAACATAATTAAATTCCCAAAAACAAAATCCTTTTATCAAAAAACTGAACAGAAAAGTAATAAATCAGACTTTTTTATTTAATAATAAATTAGGATTTTTATTTACCTTTAGATTCAATGATTAGAATATTTTATGAGCAAAATATTTTTCTTTTGATTTAATTTAAAGCACTTATCTTAAGAACCAATCAGATTAGAATATTCTTTCCTTCACATCAACATATTATTGATTCAAAGACATTATCAAGAATTTTCCTTCATTCTCATCATTCATCAACAAATCTATTTTTTTTTCTGTAAACAGAAAATTTTGATAGAATTTTTACGTTCATGTTAAAAAAAAAGTCTAGGCAACTATTTTTATAGTAATAGTAGTTTTTGCCACAACATCACTTAAAAAGCAGTATATATTCAGTATATCATATTTTAGCTGTGAGTAGTATTGCATGCATCTTGTTGCTTTATGTTTATAACTCTTTATAAAGTAGATGTGAATATGACAGTAGATAATAATAATATTTTGGCTTCTATGATTGTGTTATTTATTCTCCATCACTATTCCTTCAATGTTTATTACTTTCTCAATTACACTTTATCATACTTGGAGTTCTTATCTAATATTCTAATCAAGGCAGACAAACAGAGTCTCAGTTCTTCTGGCGAAGACTATTCATCCAGATTTAATACAAGAATCCACTAATCGCTTTCTTATCTAATTGTCATACCTCTTTGGGCATTTCTTTTTTATAATCTCTATACATGAAATCAGAAACAAAAATCATAATATGGAATTTACAATTATGTCTAGATAAAATTTTACAGATCATCTCAGGGGAAGTCCTCTTAGGACAGTAGGTATGTAGGTGGACTTCAGAATTGTAATATGAGAGTTTGAATCCACCTCATTTAGTTTGCCTTCATGATTGGACTAATGCCCCTAGGAAAGGTATGAACTCCTACATTCTTACCAGCTGGGGATTAAATAGTGCTTATTGTGTTATTCAAAACACTGTGTGAATAAAACAAATTTCACAAAAAATAATTGTTCCCCTCATTAAATGGTCTAATAAGGTTGATATGCTGTAAAACAAAAACAGCATAACAACAACTGATCATTTCATTCTCTTGAAATTTTAGAATGTCTTTTGTTGAACATGCAAAGTAGAGTGCATATTGACACGGGAGGGGGGAAAGAATTAATAGATAGTAAAACATGAGAGACTGTGAGAAAAAGAGAGAGAGACAGTGACAGAATAATTCTGCATAAATTCAGATTATTTCCATGAATATTACTAATATACATAAAAATAAAACCCTAAATGGTCTATTATTCATGTGAAATACTGACAAGATACATTAGCTGGAACTAAATGAATCGGCATTACTGATTATTGGTGAGAGTAACTTGTATTCAAAGATTTAATATTATTTGTTTATACACGATATGAATCCTTGTTGCACGATTCAATTTGTAGAGTCATCATTAACCTCTTCTCATAACTCATTTCATCCTTTTGATCTTTGAGGAATCTATTACTGCCTCCAAAGCAGATAAATCGAGCCTTCTTTTCATTTCTACTTGTATTGCTTTTGCTTTCATTCACATTCTGACTGACTATAACTCATTAGATACAGTCTCACCTCTACACTTCACTAAACATTGTTATGCTGTCCTCTGAGAAATCCACTCCTATATTCCTATGGCTTTAACTACTTTATTTAAGTACATACTTTATATATTTATTGCTTTTGTTGTCAAAGAAATAGAAATTTGCGAATTCCTTTCATACATTAACTCAGAATTGATGTGAACTAGTTGTTAAAAGCCTTGGACTTAGGAATCATAATATGCAAGTTCAAATCTCAGTCAAACCACTGTTCACTTTTCGGTATTCAGAGCACCAGATAGGGATCTCCAGCTTGGGAGTTGAACTCCTCTAAGTTGCGTTGAATTCAGTGCAGATAGAGCCTGTTCATCTTGGCACAGTGTGTCTCAATGAAAGGAAATTCAGAAAGAGAAAACCCAAAGCTTTATAGTCAATAGCTGAAATAAAGCAACCCAATAACAAGCACATAAATATGACCCTGTGTCAAATCACAGTTCTGTACTTGACTGGGTAAACAATGAAACTGAACCAAAAATAATTTCTTTTACTGAAAGATAAACTTTGGTTTCTTGGATGAATTTTCTTAAACATTGAAAAGTTTCTTTTAGATTCCAGCTGTTTTATTTGTATAACTTTATCTACTTGATTGACTTGACATTTTTATAGATTCTACATTGAATTTCAACATTGAAACTCAGATCAAAATAGAAACGATTGGATTTCTAAGAACAAGCTAAAGTCATTGTATTTGTTGGAGTAACTATTTATAAGCATTTGTATTTGTGATTTAGAAAGATTCTCAGTTGATGTCGATTGGCTTTCAAGTCTTGTCTATCTTGAAGTTATATCAACAAAAAGGAAAAACTATTTTGCTTCATTAAGATAACAAATTAAAACATTATTTAAAGAATGGTACGACTGTTTTGTTTAATGGTATATCAACCACAATTGGCCATTTTATGAAGGGAAGGCTGTCAGACTTTGGAATTGTAATTACCAAATTTGAATTCTAATCATTCCGTTTAAATTCACAATTGGACTATAATACTCTTGGGAAAGACATGAATCCTTAAAATCCCTCCAGCTATGGGTTAAATAGTGTATATTGTGTTATTAGGAAATTATGTGTGAACAACTTAGGTCAAAAAAGAATTGTTATCGGCATTAAATGACCCAAAAAGTTGTTATGTCAAAATAAACAAAAAATGATTTTATGGAAAACAAGTTAAACTGGATTTATTGTTATTTTATGCATATTTTAGGTTTTAGGCTCTTGGTTTGATCAATTGTTTTATCTAATCATTGCATTTTAATAAAGAGATTTATTTCTTTAAAGAAGTCTAATATTTTTACTGGTTTAAGATCCCTAAAGAGATTGCCTGTTTGGTAACAAGCATTTTGAATAGATTTGCATACACTCCTTGCATTTAATGAAGAGATGAGGAATTGTGAGGAGTTCTTTGCATATGGAGCATATTAGGGTTTGTTTCCTTTTAAGATGTGTGAATGGGTTATGTATGTTGCAGGTTGGGGTTGTCTTCTTTAATGAGGTGTGATTGGGTAATTTTATGTGTTAACTGTAAATCATACTTTGCATATTGATTTTGCTGTTTGGGTTAGATCTTCTTCTCCTTCTAAAAGGTCTCTGTGGGTGATGTATTCCTGTCCAATTCTGGCTCTACTCATTACTGTATTCTGTCTTTGAGGATACTATCTTTAAAGAACATTTCTAGATGAGAGAGTGGAAGTAAAAATAAGCTTTTGAAATGTGGGTAATTTCATAAGATTTGGGTGTGTCCCTTTGTGTATCAAACATGTTATTGATTTTTATCATTTTCTATAGAAATCAATTCATCAGTCCTCATTTAACAGATTTATCCGCATCAATTAAATAAGGAGTTTCAATGGAAGGTTTTTTAATGATTACTAAATTTATTTACTTGGTAGCACTCAAATATTATTTTTAGGATCATTAGTTAGAATGGACATAATAATTAAAATACAGGAAATTAAAAACTTTGAAAATAGTTTAAATCATTAAACCCTACAACCTGTTCGTGCAATTACCTGAAGAAAGTGGGATTGTTCATCATGAGGAACATTGTAAAAATAACCTTTAAATACAAATTATCAAACTTTGTGTAAGAGACTGACTAACAAACCTTATTTTAGAAATATTTTTTCATTCTTTTTCAAAATAGTACAAATGAAATTTCATATTTTGTTGCTGTAGCCAAAAAAAAAAGAAAAGAATTATGATAACTGTATTCTATGAAGCATACGTTTTTGATTTGATTTTGGATAATTGCCAGCTTTCACAGAATGTATGTAAACCTTTTATAGATTGGCTTCATTGATCGAGCAAGTTTGGGTTCAGGACAATTGATTTGGTTTTATTAAAGGAAGTTTGTATCTAAGTGGATTGGCTTAGGGAATCAACATAAATAAGTTCAACTCTTAACACAATTCATTTTAGTCTTTTACTAATATCCTCTGAAAGATATGAATCCCCTCTTTTGACTAGTTATGTCTTAACACCAGTAAAAAAAAAAACAACCTTAAAAAAATCTCATTTAAAAAAGAAATCCCCAAACTGAACTCAAATAAAAATCTAACCCGGATGTTCCACCAGTCGTGAGCTCTTATTTGGTACCTCACATGCTAAGGACAGTTGCAAAAAAGGTAGAGAACAACTGTGTCATGCAGAAAGACTGGATGTAAATTTAAAGATAGAAACCAATGTTTTCTTATTTATAAGTTATCGCAATTGTGTATAGTAGAATGCCCACAAGTGATTTAATTTTGTATTGTTGTCAAGTTTTTAAATAGAAACATAAACAAGTTTTTTTGGTTCCAGGTCAATTGAATCTGTTTCATAAAATTGAAAAGATTTTTTTCTAGTTATTATTCACCTGAAATTTTCATTGAACTTTTTATATTGTTTGTTTCAAAATACAAGAGGATTGATTTGTTTTGGGTTTTAAACCTATATATTTGTCCATTAAAGGATAGACTACATTGTTTCATAGTATTGTAAAATTGATTTTTATTTTTGAATCAATTCCAACTTTAAAAATTCAATTATCTAAACTTATATATCAATGGAGCTTGGTCTGTGTGTGGGATCATTCCCTGTGCACTCTGAAATGGCTGGGAGGATTTTCTTGAAATTTCACACAGGTGTACTTTATGTATCTGGGAGTGTTTTTAGATGGGTTTTGTTCCACAATGCTTCCAATAAATATCAAAAATCTACAATAGGAAATAATTAGCTTTTTGATGACATGACCCATTGAAAGAATTTTGTATTCTTATTGCTGTTTCTTTCTTTTTTTCTCTCGACCATTCCATATTTTCTATGCATATCAATAATTTTATATCAACACAAGTAAAGTTATTTTATTATTAAGAAACATTGATTAGCTTTGATTTCTTTTTTTTAACCGCATATCAACCCTTTCAATTATATTATCCTGCTAATTTTTGCAGAAGAAATGTTTTTTAAACAAATTTAAAAAAACACAAAAACTATCATAATATCTATTTCTATTACAGTAAGCGCTCCATATGCTCTTATATGGAGAGGGTTTACTAGAAAAATTAACAAATCATCTGTTATAAAAGAAAAAAAAACTAACATTAAATTTTTAAACAAATCCAAAAAAATAATATGAGTCAATTTATATCAGACAAAGAAGACCAAAGGCTAATTTAGTTGAAATGTAGTGAGACAGAGAATAATAAAGATGAGGACAATAGTCCAAATAATGATTGTAGAATTCTCAGACAATTAGTCGCTATAACTTTCTGATCCACATAAATGAAACAATAGGAAATGAAATAAGTTACAATTTCTGGTTTTTATTTCATTTACTCATCTGAAATACTAGACTTTAACAATGTAAATTAAATTATGTAAAAACTTCAAATTGAAAAAAATAAGGAGAACCAAAAGAAATACAAGTAATGATTATAGTTGTTAGCAATTCAATTGTCACTCCCTTCATATATTAAGTCTGATTATTTAATATCTTATTTATTATCTGTTTATTCATTTTCTTTTCTTTTCTTTTTGTTTCAGGTCTCTTGTTTGTGGCTCTGATGGAAGAACATATTCAAATGAATGCATGATGAAACTGGAATCTTGTTATCAACAGCGAGAAATCAGCTCTGTTTCAATCGAAAATTGTGAAGGTTTGTTTCAAATTATTTTAAATGTTTTAAATGAGAGAATTTTATTTTGTCATTTTATTTCACCTTTTTTTTTTTTTGTATTTGATTTTTTTCTTGGGTCATACATGTAAGCAATAATAAACCGGTCAGTAGTAGAGTAGAAGTAAAGAGCATGTATGAAAATTTAACTTTAGCTAATCATTCAGCATAGGGTTATGTGAGGGGTTCAGTGGGATGACTTTTGTGCGGACCACCCCCCCGGTAACATTTACACTAGCGACACAACTGGGTTGACCTAAGCTCATGTTTATTTTCAGTGTTTCATTCAATCTAGCCATCAGCCTTTATCGGGTGACTCTGGTTGAGTATTTATCTTGTAATCAAAGCCTTCATGCTTTAACGTAGTAACATTAATAAGAAAGATGAGGACATTTAGAATCACTACTCTTCGTCATAAGGATTCTGACTGGCTTACTTCTAAATCAATTATTTGTTTAGATATTTATTTTATTATTAAAATGTTAAGCATTGAGAAAGCATTTGAGCCTAATGAACACGTTAGAAAGTCTTTTCTTTATCAAAAGATAATTAATTAATCAATTAATTGAGCTTGATTCCCAAAAAAGATAAAAAACACAGAAAAGAGTTGGATTATTTAACCCTTAAATAAAATAGGATTCTTTTCTTTTGAAATTGATGCTATCAAAAGAGAAACAAAAAAGCAATGATTATATCAAATCTTTGAATAAGAAGGAATCTTTACAAATATATTTTATTCTCTTTTATTGTTGCATAAATGACATTTTAGATTTGGTATATTTCAGCAGAATTTCAGTTGTTATACAGGTTTTGTTAAAAATAACTTTAATTCTCTTTTTTAAGATTTTCTTTCAATTTTGATCCTTAGAGTTAATGTTTTCACCCACATTTCAGCCAACTTACTTTCAGCCATGGTTTATACACCTAAAAAAAGATCAGAAATGTGGTGAAAATATCAACTATATGGACAAGGAAAACAAATTAGATATATATTGTATTGATTCTATGTATTAATTATAAAATTATCTTTGATAGAGTGACTGCTAGTATGATACAGTTTAATATTTGATGTAATAATATGATATTGTAATATGATACAGCCACTATAAGATAATTGTTTTACTCACTGACTTGAAGTATCACATTTCATAAGAGTGAACCAAAATTATTTGAACATTTTGAGTTGTATATGTTTCTGGATCAAAAAAATGATTGTGATTATCTCATATTATATAAACTCTTTAGATAGATATATATATACAACAGATAAGACATCCAATCACATAGTCTGTTGCTATATTTTTTTTCAGTAGTAATTAGCCAGGGCTGTAGAGTTTTTTACAAATTTCACCAATATACAGAGTATCATCGATTTTTTTTTTCAAGAGATCACCTTTAAAAATATCAAAAAAAAATTTTTTTAATCTAGTTTCATCACACACACACACACACACAACCCACCAAAAAAAACATGTATTGCAACTTCAAACAAATTTTGTTTTATGAACTTTGAGAAATGATGAGAAATGTTTATACATTTGCATTTTTTTTTGAAAATGTTAGGAATCCCACCTCCCTCAGTTTGTTCCTCGTGGCAAAATGTTTCTTGAAATGGATACAAATAAACCAAGTGTGGTCATAACCATTGAAAAATGATAGAAACACTAAAAGATAAGATAACCCATCTTTCGTAGGGAACATTTTTTTTTTTTTACTAAGACAAGATATCTTGTCTTTGCTAGCCAACAAGTAAAAATAAGAAGAGATGCAGAAACCAGTTTTTTTAATGTCTGTAATGTTTGCATGTTAATATTTTGTTAAAGATAAATAATTAAGTCTGTAATATTATGATTTATTGATGATTAATCTTTGTTTAGCCAAAAAAGGAGAATTCTTTTTTTATTAATGTTACTTTCAAGTATATTTACTTATAGATTTTTTTATTAAAAATCCAAATCTGATTTTGAAAACAAGTTAACTGGTTAATGGATCTAAAAGTCTGATCAGCTTATTTTAGTGTTAGATCAATTGTCAGAAATAGAACTTAATCAAATGTTTCTAGTGGAAAGCACTTTTGAGCAAACATTCAATATTTTGGTTACCAACTTATTCCAAAGAAAACCCAGCATTTCATTTCCTCTGTCTGTCTGTCTCTCTCCCTCTCTCACTCACTCCCTTTCTCTATTTGCTTTTATTTAAAAGTTCATTACATCTATTTGATTATTTATTCAATTAAAAATTCTTTTTTTAAAGAATACAACCTTGCAACATTGGCTGTCGGACTTGCTTCAATTTTTATACAACTATAAATATTATTCTGAATCAAGTTACAACAAAGATTAAACCAAATATTAACAATTCGACTCTATCATTTATTTATTATAAAAATAATCATAAACAGAAATGTTTTTATATCCTTTGCAAAGTACGTTTTGAAAAAATATTTTTATATGACTAAAATTACCATTAGAATTTCCAATTGTATCTTACATAACAAATTAAAACGTTGATATGATTTGTTATAGGATTATTAGGACATTTTTCTTTTAGATAAAGTAGCCGTAACTTTAGGATATTTTAAAAATCAGAAAGGTTTTATAATAAAGAGAAAAAGAAATTAGTTCAAATGGTAACAGATCCATGGAAATTTTGTTTTAGCATTAGCAGCAGTTGTAGTAATTTCAGACAATTCACAATGGAAATAATACAGATGATAATAATAATAAACATACCTACATAGATAGAGTTGTGTTGATTTAATACAGAAGTCAAACAACGTCTGAAAATCCAGATTTTTGTAGTGGATTATATAATGTAGTTTGCATTTCTTCTCTGATTGGTTCATCTTCTACATTCCTATGCATGAAGGGAATCTCAACAATCATATCCTTATTAGACCAAAGATACATCAAACAACTTTGGAATCTTTAATGTTAAAGAATGATTCAATAAATGCTGAAAGAATGGAATAATAATTTCTTTTGTTGATATTTAAACTAATTCAAAGTTTTGGTAAAATATAACTTTACCAGTTTTTAAACTAAGATTCTAAAATACAAATTTGTTTCCAAGGAATAAAAGAAATGTAAATTTTTGTTAAAATTCTATTTTACAATTTTGACCTGATAGATTTTATTATTTGTTTTTCTTTCCTTCTTTAGATCTAGAAGAAGAAGAACCTTGTGACGGGAACATGCCGCTTGTCAACCCCCTGACGGGCCAAGAATACAATTGCTTTAATAATAAGAATATATGTCCTCCGGGAAGTTATTGCCATAAGCGATCAACGTTTGCAAAATGTTGCCGTGAAGGTAAGACACCTTTACAAACTTTTTAAAATTTCTTTACAAATTTCCTTAGTTTAGAAATTTGATTTATTTTAGAACGAATTTTGAAACTTTCTTGTCATTTCTTTTTTTATGTTTTTTATGTCTCTTTCATGTTTTCAGTCAGATTGTTTTTTTGTTTTTTTTGTTTTTTTTGTTTGTTTTTTCTTCAAAAACTTTTTTTTTATTCTGAAATCCAAAAAAAAATTCATTTTCTCGACTCTCTATTGATTCTTTATTGGTATTGAATTAATAAAAAGCTCTTGATGAGTCATAAAACTAAGCAAATATTTTAATAATGTGTCTATAAGAAAATGATAATCTATTTTATAATCATCCTTTTTTTAAAAAAATAGAAATTTCTGTCCAATGCAATTTCTATAATGCTGTTTAAATTCTCAGCAAATTCTTGTCAATACATGTTTTAGTATTTGACTTTAGTTGCAGAATTTTATTTACTTATGATTTAAACGAGCAGCAACAAAAGACTTTACACAGACAAATAGACACATGCATATTCAACACCAATTTCAAAAGATATTCATTTGAAAAATTACCAAAACTAGAAAATAAAATATTCAAAACCACAAAGAACCAAAAAAGCAAAAAAACTAAAATATCTGCATGAAGACACTTAAGGATTATAGAAAGTGCTACAGCAGAAAAATGGTTCAATATTTGTTCCATTAAATTGCAGAAATTAAAATACTTGTAAGAAAAGAAGGAAAAAAATAAAAACACCATTTGTTGTTTTGTTACAATTTCTATCAAGTAAAACCTTTGTCTGTGCATTTAATGTTTCCATTTTTGGCCTCATTTAATGTCTAAACTAATTGTGAAATTTATTGATTCCTAGAATAAACTTTAAATAACTACAAATGGTTGTCATTAAACAGGAGGAATTCAAACCAAGAATAAAGTTATTAAATATTTGTGAAAAGTAAACAGCTTGTATGCTTCTTTCATTAGGATGTATTTGCTGTTATGAAGTGTTTGTCTAAAGGATCCTGCTTCCTCTACAGCAGATTCTGTGGCAAAGTCAATAGGCATTTTCTGACTAGAAATTTTCCTATCTTACAGTTGTTACTAAGCTGACTTTGGTCAGGAAATTTCTATTGATTTTCAAAAGATACATTCAGAAGCTAAGAAGGTCAAGAAACTTAGCATCCATCCATAATGGCTGAGATTTCCAAGGGCTTACACTCAGTTCTTGATAAGATTCATAGAATCTCTAAAATGGCAAAAATGCTACATCCAACCTAACCCAAACCTTGCAAAATCCACTTTCATTTCACCTGCTTGCCCCATATTCATCCTATTTCAGGTCACGAGATGAAACAATATATTGACCAAATGCAGATTTCTTCCAGCTTTGTCTACAAACATGCAGTGTGTGTAATAGGAATCAGCATTAAGCTCTAAGTAGCTTTTGCCTGAGGACAACAGGTTCAATCATGACTTCAGGCAGAAACATCTAAAAATACATAATATAGATTGACACTATACCAAATAAAATGGAATGTGAATAGTCTATTCCCGTGGATTAAATCATTCGTTAAGTTCACAATTTCAAGAGGGTTCTTACATTTGGATAGTATTTGAAGATGTTCAAAAGGCCCATCAGAAAAACAGAATAAAAATCCAAATCATTTGAATAATAAAAATAAACAAAACCCAAAATTCAAACAATATCAAGTGATTTAAATGTTTTACTACAATTTTTGTTTTCTTCTTCGTCAATCAAAAAGACAAGGAATTTTTTGTCATTAAAATGATTTCAATTTTAGAATAGTTTTTCATGATTACAAATTGCAATCATGGCATGCATCAGAATTGGGAGACTTGTCATTTATTTAGTTTCCCCACAAGTTAATAAATCATATTATTATTTCAAATGATACTTTCGTTAAAAGATAATTTCTTTTTCAGAAAAATAGATTTAGTATTTAATATTTACCAAGCATAATGAGTTACTAAAAAAAAGAAAATGGTTGTAAATTTGAATTGATTTGCATTCTTAACACCATGAAATTCTAAAAAAAATCATCTTTAAACAGATATCTTATTGAAAAGCTTTTTTTTTTGCCAAGTACACACCATTTTCTTTTAAGCCAATGGAATTGCAAGATGAAATGAGGAATTATAAATGGATCGACAAATTTATATAAAAAAAACCCAGAATTTTTGAAATGTTTTGTTTTTCTTTCTTCAACCCTAAATACAATTATGCAGAAGAGTCAAATTAGCATTGGCATAGAAATATTACTAAAGTATTTCTTCTTCTTTTTATTATAACAATCTATGCACAAAAAAAAAAAGAAAAAAACCATCTGATTGAAAATAGTTGTTTTTTGTATTTCTTTTTGCATCAATGTTTTGTTATTTTTTTCTCCTTTTTTATTTTTTATTTTTTTTCTCTTCCTAATTGGTATTTTTGTCCAATTAGTTCTCTCTTCGAACACTGGCCATAGCTTACTTCTTTTCCCCACTTTTTTTTTTTTTTGCTTTTGTCTCAGTTTTGGTTGTTATTGATTTTAATTTTTTATTGAAATATAATCAGAGCATTATTCACAGTCCAACTTAACAGATGAGTTAACATTTACCATTTTGTTCACAAGAAATGAAAATAACCCAAAAATAGAATAATTGTATTTAGGAAAATAGATGTTCAAATTGTGAAAGGATGGTTATATTAGAATAATTATTATCATTTTAACAACTAGTTTTTTCCCTACAAGTCATAACACAACTTAATCCATTGTTCCTGATGAAATTTTTATGACAATCAATGTTACTTTTACTTCAGAATTATCAACCTTTTTGTTACTAGTCAAAATGATTTTTTTAATGTCTTGCTACTTACTATCTTAGAAATTAAGAATTTATCATAAGTAACTGTATTTCACAAAGAATCTTCATTAAACAATATGATTAATTTAGAAGAGTATTTTAAGATAGTTTGTTTTAAAAATGAAATTCCAATAATTTTTTTAAAATACATGTAAGAAAATAATTGTAATGATATATCATTTCAAACGCTTTAGTTAATGAAAACCATCATCATTATATATATATATATATATATATATATATATACATACACACATATATATATATATATTTATCTGTAGAGTAAGATTGTCTATATTTCTAGTTAAATCGCTCAACACCAGTGATAGAAAGAAACTGACAGTCACCGAAGGCTGTTAATTCCGTGTCTACACTTATCTACTCTATATACATTTATAAATATATATGTAGAGAGAGTGAGAGACATATATTTATATATATACATACATGTATGTATATATTTGAAGAGAGAAAAAAGAAAAGATAAAGCGAGTCTGAATTAAAGAACTCCCTAAAGAGGGGATTGCAAATTAAAAACAAGAAAAAATTAATTAATTAAATTAATTGATTTAAAAACAACGGTGCCCTACACCCCCCCAAAAAAATAGATCGAAGTTTCTTCTTCAATAGTATTTTCCCGCGAAAAGAAAAACAAAACAAAAAAAAACTAATTGAAAAAATTAAAAAAGGAAAAAAAAAAAAACAGGAAACTTAAAGGTGAGTTTAATTTTTATGTTTTTTTTTTACGGCACATCAACCTTTTTTATGTCATTTACTGCCGAAAACAATCATTTTTTGATATACATTCTTTTTTGTCCATACATATTTTTTTGAATAACACAATATGCACTATTTAATCCATATCAACCTTTTATGGTCATTTAATGCAGAGAACAATCATTTTTTGATAAACATTCTTTTTTGTGAACACATAGTTTTTTGAATAACACAATATGCACTATTTAATGCATATCAACCTTTTATGGTCATTTAATGTCAACAACAATCATTATTTTTTGTCCACATAGTTTTTTTTTAATAACAAAAAAAATATCTTATGAATGAATTCTAAGTTTTGAGGCAAAAAGTGCCATTTTTAGCCATATTTGGCTGTTTTTAGCCCATTTAAGGCCCCTGGAGTCACAAGAATTTTTGCGATAAATAGTTTTTTTTTTTTACAAAAATACAACTTGTGTTAACATTTTAGAAAAAAAGTAATGGACAGTTATCTAGCTATAGTCCAGATGTAGTGACCCCAATTTTCCGTTTCAAATTTTCCTTGACTTTTAGTAAATTCCGTTTTTTTCCGTTTTCACATTTAAAAAATT
>JAUZSX010000032.1:813052-827905 GCA_034780655.1 Idiosepius hallami
TAATTTAACATTTTCAAAAAATTGGAAAAATTCATTATTTAAAGATTTTTGGGAGTTCTCATTTCTACACACAATACTTATATAGTAAATAAATCCACCACAGGGGTGGACTGACAGTATTACGAGCCCTTTGGACCAGAAATGGAATGGGTCCCCTGTCCCAATTTTTATTTTTACTGTTTTAATTGTTAAAAAAAAACAAAAAAAACTTATAGCTGTATGGATTGCTGGGCCAGACACAATTTTATGATTTCCGTTATTGATTTTCTATAAACACAAAAAATTGGGGATTCAGACTTTGTATCAGAATTGTGAATAATCAACAATTTCCTGCTATCGGAAAAAAATTACGTATCATCCAAAAACTAATCTTCAAATAAAAGTTTTTTTTTTCTTATTTAAACCAAATAATAAGATATAATCAAGTTCATTAAGAATGATGGGTGCAATGTAGAAATTTAAAATTTGCCACACAAAAGGTTGCTTGTTTTCTTATAGGGAGGCCTATGTAGGTTATAATGGTTACTGTCAAATTAAATAGACTCCATCAAAACTTCTCTTTGAGCTTTACAGTTAAAATAAGTAGAATATAATTAAGTTTAAAAAAAAATTTGTATTTTCTATGAATTTACCAGTAATCTTTTCAACTCAAAATTTGATTAAAAGTATAAAAATGTGTTAGATCTTTAGTTCAATTAGTTTCATATTTCTTAGTAATGGTCCAGTCTTGTGAGTCTGAAGATTTCTAGATGACATCAAACTATAGATACTAAAATGCCTTCTAACTTTTCATTAAACATTAAGCCCTGTATTTATGACTTCTGTCCCCTTTTAACCAATCTATGATTTTTTTAAATATTTCATTTTTTCTACATTAAATTGTTTTTTCTTACTATATTAAAAGAATTTCTAGAGAGAGCTTTAATCTTTGAGCAAAATTTATTTCAATTCTTCAGGCACATCAACAATATTTCTTGTTGGTTTTAATTAATTCTCAAGAATTTTCTATTTGTTATTATTATAATAATAAAATTTCAAAAATGATTTTTCTTTTTAGGAATGTTATTCTTTTCAAGTCAATACAAGGGTGGAGAAGGGGATTTCATTGCACTTAACTTAGACAACCATGTTCTAGAGTTTTCATTTGATCTTGGTGGAGGAGCAACAATGATAAGGTAAATTGTTTATTATTATTATTATTACACAGGGTGGATGTGTGGATTGATGGATATCAATGATATGATGGGTATATATGACTATCATCAATCAATAGATTCCTATTATTAATGCATATATAGATGGAAATAGAAGGATAGACTGATTAGATGAATGGATGGATGTTGTTAAGCAGGAGGAGCCCTCTTTACCCATTCAGGTTTAGATCAGTTTTCCTGTATTTATAGAGTTTCAGATCTCCCAAAGCATTCTGACAGACCTAGTGCTCACCCAAGGAAGTAACTCTATTCAAGTTCTTTTTTAGCCCCTAACCAGTGGATGCATCAGTCAGTCCAAGGAGTGGGTTGGGTGGGGAGGGGGAGGGCCTGTTCAGTTTATTCCTTGATAGATTTAAGCCGACAGGCCTTCTACAGTACCTGGTCGACCATCGTAATACTGAACAGGCTCTATGTTGCTTAACTTGATTCATCTGGTGGGAAAGGAAGGTGTTGCCACTGAGTTAAGAGGAAGAAGACAGATGGATATCATTTCTAAATTCATTGATGGACATTTAATAGAAGTAAAAAAAAAAAACACAAAATGGGTAATTGTTCCTGGTTTAGAGGTTAAATTTGTTTTATATGCCATCAAATCAAACAACCAAAACAGATAATATTTTATGATTATATTTTTAATTTTTACTTCTCTCTTAACAAATTTAGTTTAATCAAATTGTATGATACTCAGAATTGGTTATGGATGAAATATTTCTTTGTTTAATAGCATATCAACCTTTAAGATTGATTACTATAATCAATCCTAAAATGGTATAACAGTAGTAATAGCATTCAAAATGAAATTTAGTAAACAGAAAGGGAAAATAACTGTTAGACT
The DNA here is from genome assembly GCA_034780655.1 of Idiosepius hallami. Lineage (NCBI taxonomy): Eukaryota > Metazoa > Mollusca > Cephalopoda > Idiosepiidae > Idiosepius > Idiosepius hallami. The sequence goes on from JAUZSX010000032.1 coordinate 815,102, forward strand.
TGGATTTGAACTCTGAATTAATGATTCCCAAGTCTAAAGCTTTACTACTAAACTGAAGAGACACACCATCAAATTTGAATAAGGAAGAAATGTTATAATTTCAACAACCTTTTTTTTTAACTTTTGTATCATTTAAATTGAAGTATTTTTAGCCCTAAGTCAATTTTTCTTCCTCAATTTTGAATCTTCAAAGTTTTTCCCTTGTAATTTTCTCTTAATTTCTTTTTCCTTTCCATCAACAAAAGCAATTTTAATCCCTGACGCATGTCAGCTCTTTTGAAGGAACTTCATTTTAAAAATTAGGATTTCTAATAGAAGAAATCATTAAGTAAATTAAGTCTTTATGAAAAGCTTTCTTTCTTTTTAGGAGCAATCATCATATTGCTTTGGATGTTTGGAACAGTGTTGTTATTGAAAGAAACCATCGATCAGTAGAAATGGTTGTAAACAATGAAAAATCAGCTTCAGGAAAAGTTGATGTAAGTTTTGGCTTTTATTTCTTTTAATAATTGGGGAATTTTAAAATTATTTTGTATTATTTTTTTATATATATATATATATATATTTTTAATTACTAGAAGAAGAAGATTCATTATAAATAAAAATAATAATAATTAAAAGTTGATTTAAAACCTTTTATTGGTTTCATTCCTACCAGTCACAGAAAAATGACTTTTTTTACACATCTCTATTTTAATTATTATAAACCAAATGGAGATTCATTCAGAATTATTTAGATGTTGAATAAAAACCTTTCTATTTCAGGAAATTAAGAAATATATATATATATATATATATAAATATTATATAAATACATTTTTTTGGCAGAGTCATTGTCAAACTATTTATATTGTATTTCACTGACAAGATCCAACAAGATGGAAACAGCTGTCTGACACAATTTTTTGAGTTATGCATAATTTTTGCAATTGATCGTATGTGTTAAAATATTACATTGATTGGTAGAACCAATTCACTTCACAAATAGTAAAATAAAATATATAGAGATAGCTATATAATGTGTTTGTGTGTTTATTCTTTTATTAAAATCTAGAATATAATTCTTACATTGATGTATGGTTTTAAGACTTGAATTTCTTTAACATGTCAATATTTTCATGGAATATTAAAAAGACATTTGCCATGACATGTGAGTTAAAACTGAAATTTACAAATATGTCTTCAATTGAAAGAGAAGATATTTTTTATTCCTCGCAACATGTTTTAAATGTTTTATTTAAAAAAAGTTATTTAAAATTTTAAAATAAATTGAAGCTCAAAACTGTTTTTGATTCTTGAAATGAATTGAGAAATAAATTGGCCAATCATTAAGAGAGTTGAATTAAGGCAAAGGGTTTGGTTGGCTTTGTAAAAACAATTGAAGATTTTAATTTCACTTGGGAATAAAAGGAAATAGCTTTTCTTTTGCAAATTACAATTCTGTTCAGGTGGGAAGAAATCCAGAATGAAGAAAAGGCGGAATTGAATTGGGGGGGGAAATGAATCCTAACAAATTGAAGCTGAGCCATCAGAAGTAGATTTGAAACATATTCAATCAAAAATGTCTTTTTAAATCAATTCACATCAACATTTGCCACCTGATTGAGTGAAGACATGGCAACAATCAAGAAAGCCATTTGCACATTGGGATTAATGCTATCTTCTCTTCCTTACCAACACAAACTGACAAGCAAGATCTTTTCTTACAGAATAAATCATACAAACTTAATGAAAGATAAAGAAGGAAAAATACAAATAGCTGAGAATTCTGATGTTAGTCACATTTTTAATGTTAAATAAAAGGAAGACATTTATGAATACAAAACACACATGATTATATATATATATATATATATATATATATTATATTTTCTGTTTTTCTTCCCCTTTTCAAATCTATTTTCCACTAAAAAGAAATTGATTCAATGTCATATATAAAAACAATCAATCTTATTGTACAAGTTCAAATCCCAGTCAAAACCATTACATTCACTTTTCAAATGCCTCAAGCAGATGAGGCTTTTATCTCAAGAGAGTAAATCATCTAGGTGTAAGGATGACACTGATTTTAAAAAGCCCAGATGAGGTCTGGAATATTTCAAGAGGAATAACTCGTCTAGAGGAAGGATAAAACTAATTAAGTCCAGAAAAATAAGCACATAAAACTGGGGATGTTTCTTATTTGGATTGATTGCTTGACCAAGTCTATATAATATATATTATATCAAAAAATGATTATTTTTAGTTTATCTATCAACAACACCTTGCTGTGATTATTATTATTATTTCCTATTTCTTCCTTTGACAATGTAAAAGGAAAATTGTTTTTACTTAGAAAAATTCTATATTTTATAACTTTAAGTATAAATTAGCTTGGAATGAAAGAAAAATATTCTAGTAAAGGATCATGAACCTGATTGTTTTTCTAAACAGTAATTTTCATTACGATTTAGAATACGATTGTGAGGGTTTTGGTGTTTATCTATAGGGTTGTCAATTTTTTTCAAGAAACAATTGTAAGCATTTAAATGGGAATTTATTCTATGAAATAATTTAACTAAATTTAGGATAATATTTATTTAGAGATGGGGACAAAAGTCTGCAATAAAATTAATACTTAAATTTAGGATGATATGATTTCCAACCCAACTTAATATTCTTTTGCACTTTATATTGCTTTGATACATGTATGTGATATATATATATCTGTGAGTTTTGTAAATGATGAAAAATACCAATATAAAGAAATAGTTTTCCAAAAGAATGGTTGTCTATCATATAATCAAACATTGCAATCAATCTGTCATGAAATTTTGTTTTTAATAATGAATTCTTTATTTTGCAGGGTGTTGTCACAAAGCTCAATTTACCCAACAGACTTTTTGTCGGAGGCTACAGAGCAATTTTTGATGTTCCATCAAAATCTAACATCAAAGTTGGTTTTACTGGAGCCATACAACGGGTAAATTATTTTCTTTTGATTAAGGCTAATTGAAATGAATTTTTTTTTAAGTCATAAAGATTTTTGAAAACAAACAAGATGTTCAATAAAATACCAAAATAAGATCCATCCATTATATATTAGTTTACACTTTGACTATTTGGTGCAGTTATTATTCTTTAGTTTACCAACCTTGGTAAGTGGAGTATTAGTGTTCAGTTTTGAGATTTTCCATGTTTGGGGGCTGTAATTTGGGTCTTTATTAGTAAAATATAAGTTGATCTGATCTTTAGTTCAAAATGATATATTGACTCAATTCTATCAAATTTGGTGATTCATTTGTTTTTTTGTTTTTCTTGTCAAAAACTTTTCAGGTTTATTTGAATAACAAGATCTATGACAACATTATTGTTGAGAGTGTGGATGCCCGAGGTGTTGGTATTTATAATGGTCCACCCTGTAAAGACAACCCTTGCATGAATGGAGGAATCTGTGTCCCAAAACTGAACATTGCTGAATGTCACTGCCATAAGCAGTTCACTGGACACCGATGTCAAGAAGGTAAGAAAAACTATTTAAGTCAAACAGAAGACTGAAATTTATGATCGTAGAGAAAGTTGATACAAGTTGAATTTAATAATATTTTTATGTCTGTAATAAGAGAAAGGTTTTTATTAAATAAGTTTAAGATTCATTGGGTAAATGGACTAAGCTTGACTTTTAAGGAGTTAACTTGAAGCAATCAGCATTATGGTTATGGCTTAGTAAGCATGTACACAGTGACAATTAAATAGGTAAGCAGGAAATTAGGGTCCAGGTTAATACACAATTCTGATCTTTTTATGTTAGAGACATTTCAACTCTAATGTAACTTGCAAACCACCACATTTATATTATTTCTATTAGTAATAAATTTCAACTTGGTTAATAAGTTTACCTCAAAAATATGTAAATTAGAAAGATAATAACAGAACAGTGAACTGTACAGAAAAACTGGGAAAGCCAAATTGTTAATGCAGTAGAGCCAGATTTGAAGAATTACACACACAGAATCAGACTTACGGGACAAAGACATTTCTCAAGCTTTCTTACTGTATAGATCAGATTTAATCAGACTTAATTTGGGGGATTGAACAACTCTTTTTTTAAAGAGTTTCTTTCATTTGATGAGACAATTTTTTTCCCTAAAAAAGAGGAAACATCTCAGAACATAAAACATCAAATAATAATACGTTTCCCCCCCCTCTCCCAATAGTTTTGAAATTTATTTCAAGGGATTTTTTTTCATCAAATCATTTTTTTTTTCTTCCAGCTATGGATTCCAAAATGCACATAAAGTTTGAAGGTGACACATTCCTTGAATATCTCAATGGAATTGATCATAAGTAAGTCACACAATTTTTTTTTTCTTTATTTCATTAATTCAAATGGAAATCAAGTTGAGATATTTGCCTGACAATCATATAACAACATTTTTCATGATTATTTTAAAATCCAAATAGATTTTTTTTTAATAAATATCTTTTCAATTTTGATCTTTTTATATTCTTTTTTTCCTTTTTATAGAAAAACATCGCAACAAATGAATAAATTCCGTCTGCGTTTCAAGACCAAAAAGAAGAATGGTTTATTGTTTCTGATGAGTAATGGAGATACAGTACGACAGGATTATTTAGCTGTGGCCATTGCCCGGGGCAAAGTCCAAATTAGTTACAATCTGGGAGCACAAACAGAAGATAACATACACATCATCCGATCACCATTGAAAGTAAATAATAACAAGTGGCATATAATAGAAATTGAAAGGTAAGAAAAACATTGCTTTCTTTTAAGAAACAATGGACTAAACATAAAAGACAGTTTGCAATTCAAGTTTAATTATTGGTTAAGAGATCAAATTACAATTAAAACCATTTCATGAAATGGAACTCATTAATTCAGGAGAATTAAAAGAGAAAATCTACAGCCTAGTGGCTGAAAGGATGAGATAAAGAACATATAAAACCTAGTGTCAAATTACAGATCTCTAGGCTTGAGTCAGTAAAGAACTCTTTTTAATGTTATGTGATTAAATAGATATTTGAATCTCTATCCTGATCATTCATTGCTATAAAACCAATACAAACTCTAGCACTTCACACATCTGAGAATTGGAAACTTGTCATGTTGAAATAAGATACCAAAACCCAAGAGAAATATTTTAATGTTATTATTTGTTGAATTTATTTTCCTAATTTAAATATCCAAAAGTTTTCTTTTATTGTTAGTCTTTCTAAAAATTCAAAATCCCCGACCAATGAGTAAAAAAAAGTCTCTTGAGTGAAAAAAGCTGCCAAATAAACCAATGTCTTTTTTTCTAATCTTAATTTTCTCTTGTTTTAGATTTTGGATAAGAAAAACCAAAAAACACAAAACATTTCTTTGCTCTTTGATAACAAAACAAAACAGAACTAAAACACTGATTTTTAAAGGACAGTATTTTATACAAATGAACTTGACAGAATAGCTAATGGGTTAACTACTCTTTCTTGTTACCCAGGTTCAATTTCACAGAGCCGTTATTCGATCAATGATACTGTAACTAAAATGTCTCTGTATAATTTAAATAAAATGACTTATGGGTTTGGTAAATAACAATAAATTCTTAAGCTTAATGTTCTTGGTTTTTGCAACTAACTATTGAATGAGAAATTAAATATGCTTAGATTATAAATCTGTTGATCAGGACAAAATAAAATTAATTTATATCTACTTCAGCAATAGTTTTGTACAACTTATATTTTCAGATTAAAAACTCATTGTCTTATTTTGGTTATCAAATTGTCTCTTCCATGTTGAAACTTTTAATTTTTTATCTTTAAAACCAAGGTTTTATCCTTAGAACATTGTCCAACAAACATCAATAATTTCCCCTCTCTCATTTTAAATACAAAATCACTTCAAACCAGACTGAGGAGACACACTAGAGTGACAAAATCAATAAGGTTATAATCAAATAGAAAACATATTGAGCACTCATACTTTGCAATATAGCAAATACATTATTCTACAACCACTCTAAAAGTTTGGATAGTATCAAACTTTAAAAAAAAAAAATATATATTTAAGTGATCCACAATTCTGCCATATTCCTTTTTCAATTTTAATAAAGAAATAGATAAAAAGAAAAAATCAATATAAATAATTTGGTTAATCAATTAATTTAGCGGTTATTTATTTTATCTCACTTCATTTGAGATTTAATATATAATATTCATTGAAAAAGAAGTATATGTGGATAATATTACTTTCTCTCTCTCTCTCTCTATATATATATAGTGAGAGAGAGAGAGGGTGATTGATTACCATCTATTTTTAGAACCAAAATTAAAACCATGTATTTTTTTTTAGATGAAAATATGTTAACTACTTCATCTTGTAGGTCTTTAATTTATTATGTTTGTGATATTGTAGTCTACTTCTGCCTTTTAGTAGCAGTTCTAACCAATTCTGTTTGGTGAGATATTTAATCTTAGTCTTGCCTTGATAAATCTAAAACTCTTAACTCATTTAAAAGCTTCAATCAAAAAAGTCTTTTCAATTCCTAAATTCAAGAAAACTACAAAATTATTCAAATCAAAAAGAAGAAAAAAAAACCCAAAACCCAAATTCTTTTTTCCATTTAAATTCCAATCTATTGATTGATTGATTCAAACAACCGATCAACTCTAATTAGGTCAAAAATAATTTTGATTGAAAAAAATTACCCTCAAGTTTTTGATAGAAAAGATTGTCTAATTGTTGCCTGTTTCTAAAATCTCTCTTGATATAAAATCTTCTCAAGATAATGAACCTTTGGGGCAAAAACAGGCTTTCAACACCCAACAGCATTGCAAAATGTCAGTTGTAAGGTTTTTCTATTTCTAATCCATTGGAATATTAAAGCTTGGTTTCTTTAGGTTTTGTGAAAGATTTACTCCAAAGAGATTTGGTTTAAATGGTCAGCCCAGTAGGCAGACAGGCCATGTGTTCTTGAAGAAAGGGAAAATTGAGGAAGCAAGGTCAAACAAACATTGACCTTTCTTTCTTTTTGTATTGTGCCATGAAAAGTGATGTGAAAAGAAAATGTTCTTGTCATTGGCATGTCATGATGATTGGCAGAAAATCACAGACAAGAATCAAACCAGACATAGAATGATTGCTGTTTTCCTATTTCGGTCTATTTTAACACACCATTCATACATTGATTTCATAAAGAAATGGACTTTATAAATAAATATGCAATTTCTTGGCACTGGACATTGATTAAGGCTCAAGCCAATATCTTGTAGAGCTGTTTGCGTGAAAACATTTGATTTAATGTTGTTCACTTAAAGCATTTATCAAAAGTTTCATGAAAAACAATGAACAATAAAACACTCCTCAAAATTTTTATTTTGCTTTACTTAACATTTTAAAGATTGGTTTGAACATTTTAGTTGACTTTCTTGAATTGTCAGCATGCCTAACTCTATGATTATTAAAAGGCCTAAATTATTATTATATTAGTAGAAGAATTACATTAATATTAATGAATGCCCAGATAACAGGAAATAATGTAGTCATCAGAAAATGGATCTAATAGACAAATTCTGATTTCAATTGATGTATTTATAATTGAATATATTTATTTCTACAACACAAAGACTTTTAATCAGCATTAATTACAATCCAAAGCAAAGATTCTAAAACAGAACAATTTAAGTTATAAAAAACACTGATCAAAAACATAAGCCTTGATTTTTTTTTCTTTCATAACAATTATTTTTATAAACAAAAATTAGAATTTCATGAAAGTTTTCAATTAAAATAGGAATTTTAAAATTAATTATCATTTGTATAATCTGGAACATATACATACACGAAGTTGTGTTAAATGTTTGCACAGATTTTATGATATAAGCATTAGTGGTTGCATTTTTAAAAAAATTGTGTTTATATTTATACATAGAGATTTTCAGAAAATAAAATCGCAATAGTTATTTGTAAAAAAAAAAAGATTTAGACTACTTAAATTTGCATATATACGAGGTTGCTTTTCTATGTAATAGGCTTCCTTAACTATTTGAGAAAAGTTTTAGAAATAAATTTAGTATAAAAAAGCATTATCTGCTTTCTGATATAATTGGCTTCCTTAATTAACTTAGAGGCAAGTCCTTAGTGCCCAGGCAATACTTCTAGTATTTTAAAAATATTTTATGAAATCTTTTGCAAATAGCCAACAAGAAACTTAAAAACTAGTATTTCTGTGAACAGTTTATATGATAGTTTATATGCATCAATTTTTACTTATTTTTTTAACCTTAACTTCTGAGTGCTATTTTTTATCATAAGTATTTTTTTATAAATATAAAAATAAATTAAAGTTTACAAGTCAAATCTAAAATTGAGCAACAATTAAAATGATTAAGACAAAGAAAAAATAATCTAAAAAGTTAATAAGAACCTTTTTATTTATTATTTATTAAATCAATACAAAGAATTTTATTATCTTTATTTCTTAATAATTTGTTTTGCATTAAAACACTTCAGTCATTTCTTCAATATCCAACTTTTGTTTGGCCTAACTTGAAATAAATGATTAATTCAGAAATAAAAGAAATATTACTGACAGATTTGTGTTTTTTTTTGTCTTGCAGGAACCAGGCAGATGGCCAGCTAAAAATAGATGATACAAATCCTGTCACTGGAGCATCAGACAACAGTGCCAATAAATTAGATACAGACGGCAAATTATGGATAGGTACGAATGGAAATCATTATTTATCATCTTGATTTAGTGAAATAGATTCTCAGAGAGTATTTTGATTTTGAATATTCCATCTAGCACACACGCACACACAAAAGTTGATTAAGCAGAAAGTGTTCAGAGTTTATTGCAAGTTAAAGATAATGATAACATTTTTGTAATAATTGAGAAGAGAAGAGAAACTTCTTAAAACAAAAAACAAAGTCTCAATTTATGGCAGCAATGAATTCTACATTTGAGTATTGACTGAATATTTAAACTGATAACTTAATTAAACAAAATCCTTTAGATGAATTTCATTTTAAGTTAACTAATAAACTATGATTTTCTTTAGATTGATTTTATACAAAATCATAATAATAATCACTCACTAAGACTTCATTAAAAATATTCTTTGTTTTAAACCCTTTTGGCCCTGAACAAACATCACTAAAGCAACAAGATTCAAATTTCATTTTTAACAATTATTAATTTACAAATCACAAAATTGTTCATTTTATCCTGGAAAGCTATAATTATATTATTTTATTTCAGATGAATTTAGGTTACTGTAATAAAGTGAAACAAAATTACAATTCTGAAATAAAATTTGTATGTTTTTGTTAGTGTGGATTCACTTGAATAATCACATGCCTAAATCTTGCTTAGATGATTTTTGGTCTCCCAATTTATAAGACAGGGACCATTGTTTTCAGTGATGTGCATACGGACTATTGTCGGATTACAGTCCATTACTTTTTTCTGAAATTTGACACAAGTTATATTTTTATATCTAGATGTGCATAGTAAAAAAAAAAAATTATTAAGAAAATTCTTGTTGCATCCCCAGACAAAAACACCCCAAAATTGCCCTATAACTTTGATCCATCCATTAGATTTTTCTGAAACTTGGTCAAAATGTGGAGAGAATTATGCCAAATATAAATTCAGTATTTCTGAACATGACAAAATTCTGGTTTGCATGCTTTGGGGCTTTTGGGGGGCTAAAAACACCCCTTTGGGGCCGTTTAACATTTCTGTCCAAAATATCATTATGCATGTCTTTTTTTTTAATGCTCCATTCACTTATGAGAGGGACCATGCATGCTTCACTTGTTCTTTATAATAATCCTATTTTCTTGTGTTTTTAGGAGGAAAGAAAAGTCTTCCAAGAGGCCTTCCAAAAGAATATTATGATGGTTTTGATGGTTGCATGGATTTTTTTGAAATTGATGGCCAACGACTTAATTTGGAAAATGACAGAAAAGGCGACAGCAGTCCAATTCGATATTGCCGTTAAATGCCTCCTCCTAATTTGCCAACTTCTTTGTGTGAGCAGAGCCCACGGGCTGTTGGGTTTTGTTTTCTGTTTTTTTTTTAAAGAATTCATTGCTTTGTGGACTCTGTTACACAATTCTTTTGTACTTCTTATGACAACAAGTGTGTGTGTTTATTTATATATATCTATCTATCTATATATATATAAAAAAAACTACCACCTGATGATATATACAAAAAGCCTACTATGGAAGATTTCCTATGGAACAACAGAAAGAACACAGAAAAAAAAAACTGAAGTTCTTTTTGATGTCCAAAACATAAAATGTTGGAATAATTATAATAATCCAGAAGAAAATGAAAGAAAGAATGAAAAATCGTTTTTTCAAAAAAAAAAAAAGAGAACAAAAAACAAAAAGAAAGGTGAATGTTGATTTTTTTTTTCTTTTCAACCCCAAACTCCAAAACTAAAATGGAGTTTGGAAAGAAATGAAGAGTTTTTGAAGAAATGAAATTTTGTGGACTTAAAAAAAAGAGAAAATTGGAAGAGGATCATCATCATCATCATCATAATCATCCTAATAATCATCACAAGACATAAGATTGAATCCATTTAATAAAAACAATGGATTAAAAGATCTTCTTTGCTTTTTTCCTTTCTAAACAACTTGACATCAAATAATTCTTTGGTTTTTGTCAAGAAAATCCAATTGCTACAAGATCAACCACATTTGGTAATGAAGATTTGGTGCTGAAACCAAAGAGTGGAACAACACACAACCAAGACATAAAATAATCAAAATCTCAAATTCAAACGTGAAAAAAAAACAAAAAAAAAAAAACCCTTAAAGTTTTTACCTCCACTTCTGAAAAAAACCTTCAAACTAAAAATAGAATAACCGAAACCTAAGACTTTTTTTTTTCTAACCTCAAGACTTGATTTGACCAAAAAAGGATTTTTAGAAAAAAAAAAATGACCCTTCCTTCCTTCCTTCCTTCCTTCCTTCCCTTCTTCCACTTTTTATAAAATAAAAAGAAAAACTTTTTTTTTTTCTTCCCATTTTATAATCACTTCTTTTCTTCACCCCACCCCACCCCCCATTAAGAAAGAAGAAAAAAAAACCACCCATTCTGCCAATCTTTTTGTTTTTTATTCCTTTTGAAAAAAAAAAAATAAATAAATAAAATCCTTCTCTTCCTCCTCCTCTCCCTCTCTTTCTTTTAAAGAAAGAAAAAAAGAAAAAAAAAAACTCAACACATTTTTTGGATGACAAAAAACTTTGAACTCTATTTTTGCTTTTCTTGCAACAAAGTTTTTGTCTCCCCCCCCACCAATTTGTTACTTGCAACTTAAACGACAATTATTATTATAATAATAACAATAATAATCAATATTAATAAACAAAACTTAATAAACACCTTACCTACCCACCCACCTTACCACAATGTAAACAATAATAATTAGGATAACATTTTTATTCGTCTAGTATGATTTTACTAACCTTTATGTATGTGTAATGTATATACATATATGTATATATTGACGAATATATGTATGTATATATTAGACATTGAGTTAGACACAAGGCTGTTAATTGTATAAGGTGTGATCCTCCTCCACCCACCCCTTTCTCTTGCCAAACAACCACTTAGCTGCCCCCCTCGTACCCCCAACCATGTCAAAGCGGTGAGGGTGCAAGGGGAGCTGAGGGCCCTTGGCAATCAACAAGACAGCTTTTTTTTTGTTTTTGTTTTGGCTTTGTTTTGTTTGTTGATTTTCATTTTCAGACAAACATTCTCACTGCTGTTTTTTGAACAACTTTTTTTTTTTATCAAGAACAGAAACAAAATAAAAATAGGCTTTTTTTTTTTTTTTTAACTGGTTTTTAAATTTAGTAAAAAAAATTTTTTTTTGCTTGCTTTTGGGGCTCACAATTCACTTTTTTGATTATTTAAAATTTCATTTCATCAAAGAGAAAGAAGTTTCTATTAATTTGCTCTTTAATAATAATAATAGTAATAAAGATATATAAGCAAGAAATGTAGTTCTTCTTTATAAGCAACAATTTTTCCAAAATCCTCTATAAAAAATAGTTTACAATTCTAAGATCAGAAACATTTCTAATTCAAAAGTTATTAAATAAACAAATATAAAAATGCATTAAGAAATACATCAATCCCCAAAAAACAAAAGTGAGAATGGAGGTCCACTGAAAACAATGCCTAGTACGTACGATGTCCTTGTCTCAAATTTGAAAACAAAAAAATTAATAAAAATTCTATAATGAAAAAAAATTATTTGTTTTATCTATTTTTATTATTTTTTTTTAGTTATAAATAGGAATTTCTCTTATTTTATTTTAGGCAGAAATTTTAGATTCTAAAAGGTCATATTTTTGACCAGGTCTGAAATGATGGATTTTATGGAAACAAGGCTAAAAAAACCCAGACAACTTTTCTAGACAAAATTGGTAACAAAACAAGAACTATAAAACTTCATTTAATGCCTTGTAGTTTTTCTTTTTATTTTTTTCTGTCTTTTTTTCCCCCCCAAGGAGGATTTCTCCAGTTATATTGTACAAAAATGCCTTTTTCTTTTGGTTTTTAAAATCTAACAAACATCAACTTTGTACTCTTTTTTTCTATCACAAACATATTCATTAGCAACATTTTAAGAATATTAGGCCTGGTAAAAAAGAAATATATTTTACAGAAAAATACCTAAAAAGTAAAGAGTATTTCTTCTTTACTTTCAATATCAATCAACTTTGTTTTTTAATAAAAGCATCAAAATTTTTAAAGATACAAAAATAATGATCAAGAGAATTATTTTCGCATA
>JAUZSX010000032.1:843406-857024 GCA_034780655.1 Idiosepius hallami
GTGTGTGTGTGTGTGTGTGTGTGTGTGTGTGTGTGTGTGTGTGTGTGTGTGTGTGTGTGTGTGTGTGTGTAATGTATGGTAATTTGACTTTTAGAGGTTTGGGATAAAACAATTTTGTGAACCAAAATATTTTCTTTCTTTTTTTAAACTTGATCCAATTTGGTTTTAATTTAATGCTTGAAATTAAAGTCAGATTATTTGAACTTTATTTTCTAATATTTATTTTATTTATTTTTTAATATTATAAATATTATTTGAAATTTAGTTGAAAAAAAAGTTGATTTCATAAAGAATTTTAATTCTTCAGGAAGTGGTAATTATCTAAAGACTGAAATCAGAAAGTTTAACAAAAATTTTTAAAGATTTTTGAAATCAAAATGGAGATTTTTTTAAGAGTCAATGAAAAAAAAAAGAAAGAGGATAATATAAAACTATGTCTACAATGAAATCATGCTAAAAACTAAAAGATGCATTTTTAGGTTTTCATGCAAACGTTGGTCTTTTTTAACTATAATAAATCTTAACACACTTCTTATAATGCTAATTAAATGTACTTACTAAACGAGGAAAGCCAGGGTCAGACTGAAAATAAAGTATTTGTATAGAAATTGTCTTCAATCTTTCAACCAAGTCTAAATAAAGCTTTCTATATTAAGGAATACACAGATAAGTTGAATAGATTTGTAATAATAATAGAATTTAAAATAACCAAAAATTGATTAATGAAAAGAGTTTTAAATGAAGGGAAAAATTTTTAAATAAATTTAATGAATTTTAATTGTTTCTTTAGAAGAATTGAATAAAAACAAAAAACATTGGATTATTTTTAAGGATACAAAAAAAACTTTTATACCTGAATGTTTCTTCTTATTATCAAAATAATAAATACTTTTTATAATGATCTCAAAATGTTATGTTTATAATTCATAAATGCAAACAAAGATAAAACCAAAATTTTAATTTAGATTTTTAAGATTTAAGGTTTCTTTATGGCATATCAATCTTTTTCAGTCATTTAATGCCAAGATCTACCTTTTTTGATAAACATTTTTCATATTTTAATGAAACATTTTTTGTATAAATTAAGCTGTGCTTTTTAATCCACAGTTTAGAGTTATAAGGGGATTAACACTTTTCCCAGGGGTATTTGATTTATCAGAAGCTCTGAATACCCAATCAAAAATAAAAAATAAAATAGTTTTATTACTTACCCTTCGGTAACCTACAATGGAGAAAATATAAAAATAATTAACAAAAAATCAAATATGGAAAGACATTTTGAAATTGTTTTTAATGTTTAAAAAAAAAGACAATATTTTTCTATCATTTCTAGATTTGAGCACAAATTCATTTAAAGACGATAAAGATTCAGATTTTAAGAAATTAACAAAATTTTCTTGTTTTCCTTCATTAAATGTCATTCTTTTTTTAAAAAAGAAAAAAATGAACTTGAATTACAATTGAATTTTGGTTTTCAAACTTCCAGATTTTCATACAAATCTGAATTTTAATAAAAAGATGAGAAATTTTTGCATCAATTTTGGAATGAAATTCAGATTTTGTACGACAAAACACAAAAAATACACGAGGACAGACAATAGGCGAAATGGATTTGGATTTTGAACACTTGTTCTTTAATGGATAAAGTTTGAGAACAAAGGTACAACTTTGTAAAAACAAAATTCTTTAATTTTTGAAAACAAAAACATTGCCAATTTGAAATTCCACATTTTTTTTTTACAACATTGTTTTTTTTTGTTTGGCATTTTTTCACTTTTTACAAAATTTAAAAAATCAAATGGACTTTTAGTTCTTGACAATTATGAAATAAGTGTTTAGTCAGAAGGAAAAATGAATATTTGAAGGTTTGTAAGCAATATTACATGTAATAGATAAAAAGGTTTTAGAATGCAATCAATTGAAGGATTAGAAAGATATTAAACATTTTTTTAAATTGTTTTTTTGATTTTCTAAAGAGAAATTCTGCAAATAATCAGAAAAAATTTCATTTTTGTTACAATTACAATAAAATGGTTTTGTAGAGTTTGAAAATAGATTATAAACTTTATTAAAATTATTTTAAATTACTTACCTTTTCTGAGTTTTTGAGGTTTTAACAAATTAAAATCTATAAAATAAAAAAGAACAAATCAAGACTCTTTAAATATTTTATCAGAAGTAAAAAAAAAAAACTGACTCTTACAGACACGCACACACATACACACAAGTGAATAGATTTATATATTTCTTTTTATTGATAACCTATGATCTGAATAAAGATAATGCTCAATGTAAACATAGCTGAGTACAATAAATAGCTATATTTATTGAAGATTAATTCATACTGGTTTTCAATATTTGGTTCAAACCCACGACTTTTATTAAATATATCAATATATATATATATATATATATATATATATATATATATAAGAAGGTCTTTCCAAAAGTAATTCCACATATTTTTTAAGGTTGGTTTTTTTAGTTTTAAAGAGATATGAAGATGGAAGTGGTACAATTAAAAGGAGCGACTTATTGTGTTCCACAATTTTTTTTTTCTACAAAGTCACTTTCATTCTTAGCTTTGAATGAAGCAATCCATTTTCACTTTCAGAGCAGGCTTTGCCACTCACATCTCTGTCACCAATCTGAAATCAATCAACCCATCACATAACTGACATCAACTCAAAACAGACAATAACTTCAATTTTTATTACAAACTCCTTTTTAAAAAAAATGATGGTTATAAAACAAGAATCAAAATCTGTTAATTTTATTCATTACAACAGATAGTATGGTCAAGTCATGTTGGAGACACAGGTTCCAGTCAGATCACCAATGTTAAGCAATGTCGAGCTTGGTCATTGGTTAGATGAGTGACTATTTAAGAATATCAGGTTCTATACTAGGGCAAGTAACAAACCTGCATGCGGTGCCCCTGCTACTTTCGAGGAAAACAATTGTTACACTACGCACATCACTGTTTGATACAATACGATGATTTCAACAGATATGCAAATCCAGGTAGCCTTGCGACCCCTGAGGAAATTGCCAACTCCCTATTGATTTAAATTCCCGCTCTCTCTTTAGGAAACCCAAAACACAATCTGGATTGTGATAATCTTTACAGTTTGATCATTAAATCTCATATTTATGTCAACATACCTGGAATTAAGTTGCTCTCTCTTTAGGAAACCCAAAACACAATCTGGATTGTGAGAATCTTTACAGTTTGATCATTAAATCTCATATTTATGTCAACATACCTGGAATTAAGTTGCTCGATTTACGTCTGACTCTTCCACGTTTTTCAAGATAATCCAATCCACTAATTTGATGCCTTTTGCCAGGATCGACATTTTCGCTGTTGGAAGCATCTTTTTAAAAACCAAATAAAAAGAATTACAATGTTTTTAAAAGAATAAGAAATATTTCTGTCTTTTAAAATTAGAAAAAAATAGCAAAAAAAATCATTTTATTAGAAAGAATTTTTATCAATTTTGAAGCCAAACAAAATCAGCAGAAAATTAAAAAGAGAAGCATTTTCCATAAAGATGTAAATGCTGTAGAAAAGAAGCTCCAAAAGAAAAAATCGACCCAAATATAAAAATGGAAAGAAGAAAGAGAAAAGAAAGAAAGAAAGAAAGAAAGAAAGAAAGAAAGAAGAAGAATAATGGTGGTGGGGGGAATCAAAAATAAAATCATCAAAAAAGAAAAACTTTATCTGCTTCAGTCAAATCTGAATAATCAATTAATTTGAATAATCAACTAATTTGAATGATCAACTAATTTGAATAATCAAATAATTTGAATGATCATTTAATTTGAATGATCAATTAATTTGAATGATCAATTAATTTGAATAATCAATTAATTTGAATAATCAATTAATTTGAATGATCAATTAATTTGAATAATTAATTAATTTGAATGATCAATTAATTAGAATAATCAATTAATTTGAATAATCAATTATTGGCTGAATAAAGTGAACAGATTTGAGTTATTTTTATTACAAAAAAATGTCCATTTGAATCTTTTCATTCGTAACATGTTGAAAGAAATTTGAGTTTGATGATTTTGATAAGTTGAAATAAACATTATAGGTTTCTTGATTGATTCTTAAATTTCTCTCTCCCAGAAATTCTTAAAAAGAATTGTTAATCAAAGAGGAACATTAAAATATTTTTAATAAAAGTAAAATGTGAATTTATATATCTATATATATATATACGTGTGTATATAAATATTTTATTTTTCGGAATCCATGAAATGATATATGATCAATTTCATAAGCATTATTCGGAATAAATAAACATTTTTAGGCTTCCAAAAAGAAGACAGAAGAATACATGATTATCTCCCTTTAAAAAAAGCTGGATAATTCTCCCCCTTGAAATAAAACAGTAAAGTGCACGGTTACCTCTCTTGAATATTTATTTTCTTTTTAATAAAAATGATAAAATAATCAAGAAAATAATTTCTTAAAAGCATCCAATAGAATTGGCAAGAAGCAAAACTGAAAAGTTTTTGTCAAATATTAAATTATTAATTTTAAGTTTTAAATCTTAAGTAATCCTAAAATTTTATACATTTTTCTTACACTAAAACTTTAATCACAATGGGCCTATTTACAGGTCTGCGCGAAGTGTCTGTAAGGACCAATACTGTATAGGAAAGTCCTTCAGACACCACTGGTTAATAATAATTACACTAAAACTTTACAATGGATTTCGATCCAATTCACAAAAAGATTTGAGTTTTAAGTTTTTTGCTTAGTTATTATATTTAATGGCACATCAATCTTTATGGCCATATAATGTAGAAAATAAAGTTTAAATAAAAATGTCTCTCCTCTTTGTGAACAAATTGTTGGATAAAAATTATGTTTATTATTTGATTTATATAGCTATGAATAATTTATGAGAGTGATACCTTCTCCAAATTATTAAGATGAAAGTAAAAAGAATTTTAATTTATTTTATGATTCCCAAATCTAGATATGTCAGTTGCTGAGTGGAATTCTCTATTCATAAAGTTAATAAAGAGGAATTGGATTTACTTTATTTTGACCTTTTATTTTTATTTCATTGAATTTTATTGATAATTCAAATTAAATTATTTTTATTGATAAGTATAATTTGATAAGATATAAACCATTTCTCCAGAGCAAAAATAGATAAATATATCCATGGGTAAAATATGAGAAAGAAACACAAGGAATAAGAGATTATTTCATTGAAAAAAATGTCTATAAAATAAAATTGCTTTCAAAATTCAATTCTACGATGCCTTGTGGTGATGTGCAAAGAAGGAAAAAGTGAAAGAAAGAAATGAATGGAACAGAAACAAAATGAATGAACGTGGGATGGAAGAGAGAGAGAGAGAGAAACAGACACAGAAATAAGAAAGAAGAAAAAAAGAAATTTGGGAGAGAGAAAGTGACAAAATTAAAGGAAAGAATAAAAAATTAAAAAGAAAATTAAGTGAAACAAGCAGCATCAGGCTGAACAATATGAACTACTTTCCAAGTTCGTGTTGATTTGGTGAGTAAAAAGTGGATTGTGCAGTTGAGCCACGACAGCCAGAGGAATCGATGAAGAAGAAGAAAAAGTCAAGAATTTACCAAAGAGCTGGAAAGTGTTCAAACATTCAAGCTTCTCACATTGTTCATCTTTGCTGCGACCAAGTTCCATGACAAGATGGCGCACTTTCTCTGGAATTTTCCCCTTGTAACTTTCTAAGATCAAATGTTTGATTTCTTGACACCATTTCATTTTCTGTTCCATATTTCGAGCCTGAAATAAAATAAAAACTTTTTAGAAATTAAAAACTGACAATTATTAAAAAATGGAAGTTTTTATCACATTTTTTTTAGCGAATATGGATTTGATTAAATTGTTAGTCTTCTTTTAATGAAGGATAATTGAGAATTTTTTTTTACAGTTATTTTCTCTAAAAGTTCTTTGAAATATTTTTGATGGGTAGGAGTTAGAACAATGCAGTTTATTAGAAAATGTTTGACTGTATAGTTCTCCTGGCTGGGTATGATGGATTTTGATGGATTTTCTCCTTTCAACAAGTAAACCTCTTCAACAAAATATGAATCAACATCTCCCCCCCCAAAAAAAATAAATAAATAAAATAAAGACCATTAAGTAAAAATAAAACAATAATAAAAGTAAATAAAAACAAAAAGAAAAAAGAAACCAAGAGTATACACAGTGATTTTTATTGGAATTAAAATTACCTAAAAGGTTGATATGCCGTAAAGCACAAACAAAACAAATTTTATGAAGAAAGTTTTATTCTTTTGGACTTTTCTAATTTGAATAAATTCAATTGTCAAATGAAAACAAATTTTTCAAAATAAAAAAAAATGTTTTTGTTTTGATGTGCAGCAAATCAACTGAATTTCATTATTTATTTCTGAATTAGTTTTAATTTAAAAGTGTTTTTTTTTTAAATTTATTTTTTTAGGAATATAAATGTCTATGTCACTATGTTTGTATGGAGAGTGTAAATTGAAAGGAAGTTTCTATTTGTGTAAATGAACAGAAGAGTAAAGATCTTGAATTAAAATTAGATTTTGTCCCATCAGTTCATCCTCCAATCGAAGGCCAGAACTCTGTTAATGTTAGCAGTTCAAATTATGTCTCTTAGGTTCTACACTTTGTAATATGTTACGAAATACAAACACAAAAAAAGTGGAACTCTTCTAGAAAGAAGAATTATAATTAATTTCATAAAATAAAATAAACTAATTTTTTTTAAAAAAACATTTTAAAAATTATAAAAATTGAACAATAAATCGATTTTTGAAAAAAAAATTTTCTTTAATGGCATAAAAATAAACAATTTATTTATGTATAAAAACAATGTCTTTTTGTTGTGCACCAAATTTTTCAAAAATTCACTTTCACTTTTTGTTCAACTAATAATTTTTCATAAGATTTGTTTTTGGTCATTTGTCTTACTGAATTTGCAAAATTTATCATACTTTACATTCATATTTTATGATACAGAAACGTTTAAACTACGACGATGAGAAAAAAACTCAACAGGTCTATCTAGTGTTAAATAATCAATATTTAAATTGAATTCTGATAAGAAAGCAAATAAAATCTTACCTGCAATGTCTGCATTGATTTTGGATTGTCAAATGGAATGACTTGGAAACTTAATGGTTCTTTTGGAATGCTCTCAATTAGCATAAGATTGGCACACTAGAAAGAAAAAAGACTTTTAATTAGCATAATTTTCGGCCTTCAATTATTTTTAGTTTTATATACAATGGATATGATTGCAGGGATAGGACTGATTCATTATATACAGAGGAAGAATGAAAATCAACCAATCACAGAACAGAATAGACATAATGCACCTTATTTAATGAAACCAGATTCACTAAATCATTAGTTTACAATATTTTGGACTAGAGACCTGACTATACTTTGCTGGATTATTATGGCTGCTTCTACTACCATACAGTTTGGTTATTATTACTGTAGTAGCTGCTTAGATATTTATTCATATCTGTTACTGTTCTACATTAAATTCTTTTTCATTTTTTCAGAGATCAATTTATACCCAAGAAAATAGCTTTTTGAACAACACCAGCACAGTTAAAAATAAGAAATATTTTTTCTTAGACTAAAGTTTGTATGGAAAATCTTTTAATGGTTGATAAAGTCATTAAAACAAGAATATAACAAAAAAAAAAAAAGTTAAAATCTGAACCATGAAGTAGAAAAAGAAAGAAAGAAAGAAATTCAATTTTAATCTTGATTTCCTTAGAAATTGATTAAAAAAAACAAAAAGACTCCACATAAATTCTTCATTAAAAGAAAATGGTTGTTAATTATATTCTTAAATAAAACAATTTCATAAAGAAATAGAAGAACAATTAATTTATTGATTAAATAATTAAGTACAACTAATTACAAAAATATTGATTTAAGTGGATAATTTTAATCCCATTTGTGAGAGTTAAAGGATTGATTTAAGGTTTTATGGCATATCAACCCCTTTGGGTCATTTAATGCCAGTATGGTGAGAATATAAAAATGTAGATTACTGTTATTAACAAATTTGTATCAAAACAAAAATGAGTGGATTTGAGTCAAATAAAGAAAGTGACTTGACTTCAGTTTAAAATAGAAAAATCTGATTTAAGAAATTAAAAACTTTTCCGAATATTTCTTTAAAACATTTTTTGATGAAATTAAAACAATTTTTATTCAAATGTCTTAACAAAACAACAAAATTCTTTTCATAAAGATCAGATGATAAATTATCATAAATCTTCAATTTTGTAATTTTTGGAAAACTATTTAAAAATTTAATCTATTTTATAGAAAATCCAAAAATATGTAAATTATATTTAGGTATTTTTTTTCAAATATCAAAATTTTGTTTAATTTTTAAATTATAATAAAAAAAACAAAATCTCCTTCAATTAAATATTTTCAAATAACTTTTAAAAACTTAAAAAGATAAGAATTAAACCTTTTAATCTTTAAATCTTATTTGAATATCTCAAATATAAAAAGTCTTATACAATGAATGCTCCCCAAAACAAAGCTAAATTCATTTATGAAAGTTGGATAAATATGCACAAAATCCATGTTTTTAAAAAAACATGTTTTTTAAAAGTTTAGAATTTATTAGGAGTTTTTTTATTTTCTAAAGAAAAAAGGGAAAAAAGTAAATTTTTGGTAAAACTTTATAATAAAAATTATTTCAAACACATTATTTTAATTGAAATCATGTATTCATATGTGACATATGGACTGCTAATGTGCCACTGGGACTGCCCACATAGATACTTTTGGAAGTTTGGAATTTAGAAAATTCACTAGAACAGATTTTTACTAATCATTTTTGCAATTATATTTTATAAATAATTCATCAAATTCTTTAAAAAAAGGTAAAACCTGGCATGAAATAAAACTAAAAAACTTGATTTTTTTTAATGAAAAATTTTGGGATTAAAAAAAAGATTTTCCCTAAATTCTTTTTGAAACAATATTTAACTTTTTCAAACAATAACAAGAATTTTCATTTTTTTTTTTAACCAAGGAAAAATGATGATGATGATGAGGAGGAGGAGGATAATAATAGCAACAACAACAACAACTTCCATATGTTATATGTTAAGTAAGTAAAAGACAAACCCAAGATTAATGCAGGGTTTTTTTTTAGCTGTTCCTAAATTGACATAATATGTTTGAGGTATGGATTAATGACAGAAAGAGGGAAAAAAATAGATTTGGGGTCAAATGGTGCTTGCTATAGAGAAAGGGTGGAAGGAAAGAAGAACAAATGTTCTCTTCATACTTAAACACATTTTACCTACTCAAAAACATGTGCTTCACCTGGGGGGGGCAGGGGGGTGAAAAGAAAAAAAAATGGGGCCATCCAGCCACAAAAATAAACTATCAACATCATCAACATCATCACAGTTATTCAATCTCTCTTTTTTTCCCTTGTCTCTGCCCCCCCCTTCCATGTTCACTGCTGGGACGGACATTGCAATTCTTACCGCGATAAAACTTTTACAACTCAACATGCCTTCCTCCTTCTTCTTCGTTATGAGTACAGCCTTTTCAAACAAAAACACTTGCCGATACGTCTTTGTACCACAAATTCGAAGAGATCCCTTTAGAAAAAAAAAGAGAAAATTTGGAGCCTTCCACAAATGATCATAAAAATAAATATTTTTGTTTTATTTTAGAGAAAAATTATAAAAATCGAGTTCAACCTTGGATAAATTTACAAAAAGAGTTTTAATCATTAACTTCTACTCTCATTTTTATTGTTACCTTCTGGGAGAGGGGGAAAAGATGTAGTGACACTGGATTTGGAGCGAGAGTACACCGCCCGGTGTCAGGGGAAATAAGACGAAAGACCAGATGAGAACGAGAGAACGCCGTTTGGACTGAAGTGAAGCAGACGGACAAGTTCAGTGGTCGTCGGACGAAAGGGCCCTCGTTGGGGCGTGATGGACGAGATGTCCCGTCGTGGGTTTGTTTGTGTGTTCGTGAGAAAGCAGCTCTGATATTGATCTCTTTACATGTGATTCTTAAATGTATGTAAATGTTTTATTTATGTCTGTTTTCATTGAATATATTGTTTTCCGTTAAACAACCAGGAATTGTGGTGTCCGTTCTTTCCTGTGCATTTTCTGGGCCAAGTCAGCCGCGTGTGTTTTCATTACACCTTCACAATGATACAATTAAATATTCTTGAATTCCTAAGACAGATAAGATTATAGAGCAAAATATTTTTCAAAAAAACCTCTGAATCATAAGTAACATTTAATTTCCACCCATCATACTACAATAATGCTCTGGCATTAAATAACACATAAAGGGTTGATTTGCCACAAAACAAATCAACCAATCCCAATGCTTCTGATGATGCAACCTTTAGTTTTCTTCAAAAGTTTTATTCAAAAGTAGGAACCCTTTCTGTCAAATTAACGAGCCTTCAAAGTTTGAATATGATTAAACATAATTTCTATCATATTTTATTTTTTCACATATTAATTAAAATCAACTTACATGAAATTATAAGCTAAAAGTATTTAAATTTACATTTTTATACAATTCACTTATTCGAGAGGATCATCTTGTAAATATATTGACAAATAAGACACTATTTATTTTTTAAAAGATTTAACAAGAAATAAAAAAAAAAGGAAAATATTTAAACCAACCTCAATAACAAGATCCCCAAGGGTTGTAAGATCAGCTCCGTCATATTCTAACAATTGACTCTGAATTTCTTGCACACGCACAGCATGCTCATGTTTGCGTTTCATTTCATTAATATGTTGTGCCATGCTTGTCATGTGTGTTAAGGCTTGACATAAGACACTAAAGCCTTCCTTTTCTTCATCATAATGCTTCAAAATATTCTGAAAAAGTAAAAATAACAAAAACTGATAAACAGACAAGAAATGCAAGAGTTAAATTAATAAATCAACCTTCATCCATTTTTTAGGATTTTTTTTTAAGGATTAAATACAAAATAAATGATAGAAACATTTTTCTTTTTTAATTAAGGTTTTTTTTTCTTTTAATTTTCAAATGAATGAATGAGATTTGCAATAAAATGAAGCTAAAATTTGTTTAATGCAATTTTTATTACAATTCAAAAAAATACAGAATTTTGTTTTTGGCATTTATTTTCACTTGAAAAACATTGAACAACAAATCCAAGCATTTAAAAAATGAAAAGCAATGTTAATAATAATAATAACATTTATATTGATAATAATAATGATAATAATGGGCAGCAAAGCTGGAGCATTGGTAAAAGCTTGAGCTCTGGAATCTTAATACAAGAGTTCAAATCTTAGTCAAAACCATTGCTTTAAAAATGGCCTTAATAAATATATAAATTAATTATATAATAATAATAATAATTCAGGAGACTTGTTGTCACTCTTTCTCCAGTAAACCACTGGTATCCAAGCACTTATAATTGGTGTCAGATCTCACATAATCATAAAGTCAAATTTCTTAAGTCTTTTTTTTTCATTTTCTTAATTTAATTGATTTGATTTTACTAAAATTTGACAGAGAAAAAACTGAAATCATCCTTTCTAAATATTTTTGCTGTTATTCCTTTAAAATACATTTTAATCAAATGCTTCAATAAAAATCTAGTGAAACAAACACCAAATTAGAAAACAGGAAAATACAATAAAATCTTTTTTTTCACTCTTCAATTCTGACCTTTAAGTTTCTTAGAAACAAAGAAGTGGCTAACAACCAAAAACAAACTTATTTTATTCTTCTTCAATTTCATGAGAGAAACAAGAGAATCTATTTGTCACTCTCTCTATCTCTCTCCTGTCCTCTCCCTCTCATTTAACTCTTAATTTGACCAATGACAAAAGCCCTAATACCAATGCAACACAACTCACTTCATAAGCCAATACAATTAATTATCAAAATAGCAAATCAATTCTTATCTTCTTTTGCTGAGAAATTTGC
Organism: Idiosepius hallami; assembly: GCA_034780655.1. NCBI lineage: Eukaryota > Metazoa > Mollusca > Cephalopoda > Idiosepiidae > Idiosepius > Idiosepius hallami. The sequence goes on from JAUZSX010000032.1 coordinate 855,412, forward strand.
TTTTTTTCTGGCAATTTTAATGAAATTAATTCAGAATTTTAAACATTGTTTTTGTAAAATGCAATAAAAAAATCAATTTTCATTTTTTTTAACTTTTTTTCGTTCTTTTGTTGCCATTCAAAAGTTACTGAAGATTTCATTAAAATTATGTGACACTTAACTAAAGACAAGCTGATTCTTACCTGAAGACAAGCTGATTCTTACCTGAAGACAAGCTGATTCTTACCTAAAGACAAGCTGATTCTTACCTGAAGAAGTAGATGATATTTAAGAACCCTTTGTACTGGTTTTAATAAATAAGCTCCAAGAGGAAGATTATGTCCGAGGACAAGTTGACGTTGTTTAAAAATATCAGCTAAATTTTGAACAGCCATACATTTTGTTAAAGTTTCCAAGGCACTGAAAGAAAATTAATTTTAAAGAACTTAGACATAATAATAATAATGATGATGATAATAATGATAATGATACAAGGTATCAACATGTACAGAGGAGACTTATTGTCACTCTGTCTTCAGGAATACAACCGGACATTGACAGGTGTATGAAGTAGACATAACGGGGTGAAAACCTGGGGAGATGTTGCACCGTACAGTCTCTGGCTGAAATGGTGCGGAACTTTCTGGAAATCAGAGGAGACTTGTTGTCACTTTGACTCCAGCAAAAACCACTGGCTGCTGGGTGTGACAGCACCTGGTTATTGGTGTGAGATCCCATAATAATAATGATGATGATGATGATGATGATAAAGTGCCAACCAGGTGCAGAAGGATAAAAAGTCAAAAAGGTTTGGCACCAAACAATTTTGGACTGGAATCGAATGGAATCTCTGCCGGAATTCATTAAAAGACTCGTAACTTTGACTCCTATTATATATCAATCTTTTTAGGTCATTTAAGAATAATGATTTTTTATAACTATTCTTTTTGTGCACTCATAGAATTTTGAATAACAAAATATGCTTATTTAATCCATAGCTAAAGGTAATGTGGAGATACATACCTTTCCAAGGGGTATTAATCCAAATGTGATCATAAAAAAAATACTTTTACAATAAAGATAATATACGTCTCTTCTCTTTAAAACACTTTATACAATACAAATGATATACGTCTCTATACTGAAAAACAAAACCACTGACTTACCTCGGATAGTTTGTACAATATTGGCCATAAATCACAAATTTATCTTTATTTTTTACAAAACATTCAGCAACTTTCAGAGGATCTCTTTCACATAATTCAAGTTCTTGTAAAAATTTTCTATAAAAAAATAAGAAATAAATTTTAATTAAATTATTCTAATTTTGTTTCTTTTAACTTAGAAAACAAAATCATTGAAACAAATTAAAAAAATTATTTTATATTTTAAAAGTTTCAGAAGGAAATAATAGTAAATTTATTCTTTTAAAAAAGAAAAGTAGCAAAAAGGTGTTGTGGGGCATCGTTATCAATACCAGACATGTATCAAGAAGTTGGGTGAATCATAGTTGTAGCAAGAACACAATTTGATTCTGTTGTTGATTCTCATTCATTAATGTTTATTGAATGGATTGCTTAATATTTCCAATTTTAATTTCTTTTCTTTTCTCCTTATATACATATATATATATA
>JAUZSX010000032.1:857124-868079 GCA_034780655.1 Idiosepius hallami
CCAGTCAAAACCATTACTTTCACTTTAGTAGCCTCGAGCAGATGGGGCTCGTTAACTCGGGAGAGCAGCTCATCTAAGTGAAGTGTAACACCGAATGTAAAAATCCCGGGTAAGAGCAAGTAAAATGGCCTTGTGCCAAACTTGGGTTGGTGCTCACCGAGTAAATATGATATTCCACTAAAATGGAATGTGATAAAGTTCTAACTAGCAAGAAGAAAAAAAAAATTATCATCAAAGAATCTGCTGAATAGAAATATTTAGTATCCAAATCTAAATTTATCATAAATACAGAAACATTATTTTTTTATTAATCAATAAATTACAAGATTGATTCATTCTAGGAAACATTGAACTTAATGGACCATCATCGATATCTGAATTATGGGAACTAGACACTGATAAGGCATAATTATAAAACTAAATCTGTTGATCTTTCTCTGGTGAATTGTATTGTAGGGACACCTGGCATCCCCCATTATGGAATCACCCGTCAATAAATATTTAGACGCTCAGCGGGAGATATCATGTGACAGCTGGAGGATCCACTTCTCTCTGTACGGCTGGTCAAAAGTACGACCTCACCTTCCTTCTGTTGTATCACTATCTTCTCTTTGGTTGTATTAAACATATCATAGTTTATCCAGTTGTCAAATTAATTGATTAATTCCTCCTTGTTGTTCCAAAATAATTTGTGGGGTTGAAGGTTTATGTGATGAATCCAAGAAATATGGCAGAAGTAAAAAAAAAAAAAAAAAAAGAAAAATCAGATAAAGGTGCTTTTGCTAAGTTGATACCTGAAATGTATTAAAAAAAACTATTCTGGTACAATGTAAGCTTCGCAATGGAGAGGCTGATTGAAGATGATGGAAGTCAGTTTGAAGCGCGCAAATTTTGGATGATAAAATCCTAGAAATTGTGTTGACTTCGTTTCCAAAAAAATCTTTTGAGAAAAAGAAAAATTATTGAAGCTTTTAAATCCAAAATTTAACCATTAATCATTGTAAAGTTTTTAAATTAATTATTAATAATATATTCTGCTAAACTATTTTTGGTCTGAGACCTCTTTTCTACTTCTTCCTCTCCCCATCTCTCTAAGTGTATGATCGTATGGGTTTGTCCATTTATTTTTATAGAGGGGTTGCAAGATTTGCATCAATCAGAGAGCAGAACTGGTAAATATTATCTATAAAACACCAGGTCTATTTTACTTCATCTTGCCACTGCTACTGACACTTGCTGTTTCTGAAAGAGATTTGCTTGTCGGATGACAAAGGATTGACCCCTTCTTGTATATTGTTACCTACAGTTGAATACTCTAACCTTTTGGATATAATTACCTACATTGTCAGTTGATGTCGTCAACCAATTTTATATTGAATTTATTTAGTTGCTCTGCTTCCCTTTAGATTCTGATTGGATTTAACTTGCCCCATTCTTACTAGGAAAAATGGCAAGCAATATTCAAACGTCCTCACTTGGCAAATGCTTGGCAAAAAGGATATTTTTTTTTCTAGATGTTTTATTATATTTTAACTATATGTAGATTACTCACTGATCAAGAAAAGTGATTACTTTCTGAAATATATGGTTTGAAATAAATGTTTATCCCTTGGAAATGCTAGTCTTCATATTTCGAATATTAATTAAGGTTGTTTAGATTTATAACAAACAATGAACTCCTGAGAATTTTTTTGTTTTTATTAATACGATTGACATTAGCAAGAAGATGCAAATTCTCAGTTAACAAATCTTTCCCCTTTCCCTTATAAATATTGAATGGTCTAAAATTGTGTTGAGAAAAGAAAAGCAAAACTCAAGAGAGAACGAAAGCCTGGCAAGCAAAACTGGGTTTTTTATAGCAGAAGTTGTATTAATAAAAGAGTGTCAGAGAATCGGTGAGGCAGTTTGACATACGCAAAGCACTCAAATCAAAGGAAATCCTGCTCTTACTAAAAACAAAACAAAACAAAAAAGGGTGAGTAGATAAAGTTAATGTTAGTAAGAATGATGAACAGGCAGTTAGTGATTAGCAAAAAAATACTGAAATGCCTTTAGGACAAATAAATATAAGAATGTCAAGAGTAAGAAAGGAAATAGAGAGAGAGATGGGCAATTGGTTGTCAGTAATCTAATCATACCCGACGGGGTGAAGTGGTAGTTGAAGAGTTGTCCGCGGCCAGCGGTGATGGGGTAGGCTCACAAGAGGAATGGCTGCAGACTGGAGCAGATACAGCGGCAGCCATCGATGCCGGCGGAAGGCTCACAGTGCTTGCAAAGGAAGTTGTACTGAAACATTTTTTGTAACGCCTCCACCTGGAAAACCAAATAATTAGATGTGATAGCTTAGGCTGCTTGGCAAAATAGACCTAAGGAAAAGGCCAATTTTTGTCATGTTTAGATCTTAAACCTATTTAATAATTTTTTGTTAATATTTTTCTACTCATACCCTTTCTTTTTTTACCATGCTTCATATGATGAATAAAATTTGTTAATAATTGAGAAAAGACGAGAGTTTTTTTACAAGTTTATAGAAATTATCCTCTGAACCCTAAATATATTAGCCCTGAAGACATAAGGCAATAGAAGATGCATTGATATTTTGGACCTAATACATTCCTTTTATAAAACTGGTCTGAGTAATCAGATGGTAATTTTAATAACCTAGGGTTCAAAGGATTAAATCTAAAAATAAAATGGCTAACCTATTTCAAAATCACTTTCTCTTCTTATTGAAGAGAAAATGATTTTGAAATAGGTTCTAAATAGGGCTGTGATAATATGCTTTTATTAAATATCATTCTTGTCACAGACTTGACTAGTTTGTGATTTTAACATTTCTTTTTAATTCTTTACTTATTAATAGTGCTGTGACAACATACTTTTATTAAAGATATTCTTGTCAAGGCCTTAATAACTAGAGATAATGCAAGCATATTCTTTATTAAAAGAATATTATCACAGCCCTAGTTATAAATATATATTTGAAGGGATCGGGTTTGACAAAATAAAAATGCAGTGAAGTTGGTTTAGTCATGAGACAAAATCAACATATTCTACATTCTTGTAATTGAAATAATGTTTGTTTTTTTCTATTAGGTCTTAATTATTCTAAAGTCCATCAACGCCACCCAAATAGACCATATTTTTCAGTGTGAAACATGGTAAAAATTTTTTATTTCGATTATCATTATGATTGCATACAGGGTTTTGATCCAGTGTGTGCGAGAGGATGAGAGATGAGCAACAAAATGTTCCACATAGTAGACGGGTAGAAAGGTTTTTGTTGCCATCAGAACGAGATGGAAGAAGAGAAATACAACTTTTATGTCCCTTAAAGAGTGGGTTGTGCCATGAAAAAATAATTGACACAAAAGAGATGAGAAGGGAGAGAGAGAGAGAGAGAGAGAGAAAGAGAGAGAGAGAGAGAGAGAGAACCTGGAATGACAAAAGAAAATTGATTTTTTTGTAAGACACGTGAAAAAAAAAAAAAAAAATGAGAGAAAAAAAAAAAGAAAAGAAGCCAATCCATTTGCCACATGCAGCAAACAAAAAATTTTTTTTTTTTTTTTCGACAAGGCAAATAAAATTTTCTAACCAAATATTCATCTCAAGCATTATTCTGAAGAATGTCTTGTGTTTTTTTTTTCATTATCAAAATATATTTGTAGTGAATGAGCATGTTTCTTTGTTCGAACCAATGCCCTGCTTAGCCACCTTGAAGCCCCGTGTCTTGCGGCTCCATTTACCTGTAAAAAGGTAAGTTGCCCCTCCAAACATACAGGAACTTTTGATCAAAGACCATATATACATACACATACAAATATATATGTCGAGAGAAAGAGAGATAGACAGAAAAAGAGATGAATTAACAGGTGTATATTTCAAGTGTGATAATGATTTTCTAGTTAATTTGGTAATTTTTTGAATTGCTAGAGATTTGGGAAGCCAAGGAGCCTTGCGGCACCTAGGAAGCTTGTGGCCCTCTCACGATTACGGGATCTGCGGGGACCTTAAGCACAGTCCTGGTTAGAACTATATGAAAGCACTTATACGATTTCCTTTCTTTTACTAAAGAGATCCCATTTATATTTTTTTTTACAAGATTCTGTTGCCTTTACTTGAGTAAAAAAAAATTTATTCTTGGTATTAAATGATCATAAAGGTCGATGTGGCTCAGTGGATAGACAATCGGACTTCGGAACCATGCTACGCAGGTTCAAATCCAAGTTGTTCCGTCTATGTTAACATATCGACTAATAACCTTGCGAAAGGTATGAAGCCCTATCTTCCCACCAGCTATGAGTTAAATAGTGCAAGACCTCAATGGCAGATGCGGCAGATGATGTTCACAGTGACACAACGGCATTGAAGGTGGTAGAAGGCTGCAACAGAGGATGGCCTCTAGTCGTCATGGTTCTCCCCATGCCATTGGAACCAAGTCCTCCTCTGCCAAGGGGCTGTGTCGTTACTGCAGGTGCATCAGTCTCCCCATGTTAAAAGACATCACGCACAGGCATCCTCCAGAAAGGATCCACAGAACCAAGACGGAGGACAGCCATATCCGACAACGAGTGACCGTTTTTAAAAACTTTTTAATTATCTAAGTGATCAATTGATTTTTTTTATAGTTTCAATTTCAATCAGCTTGTTATAAATAAACCTGTAAATGTGACATGTGCAAATACATATATATATATATATAAATCTAAAAGACAGAATCTCTTTTACTGCTTTTGATTACAAATAAGCTAGATTACTGAAAAAAAAATTTATATATATATATACATGAATGCTTAAGTCCTAATTTCTTTTCAAAACTATTTTCACTGATTTATAGATAAACAATACCTGCATTGATGATTTACTAAAATTAGGGAAATTTTACATGACAGTTTTTCTAATTAGGTATCAAAAATAGTCATTCCTCCAAAAAATTTCTTTTTTGCCCTAATCGATCAAAGGGATTGCAAATTGCATTTTTATTATGTTTGAACTTAGGCTGAAGCTTTCAGCCTATGTTCAAACTGTTGCAGTTATTGATGGGTCAGAAGCAGAGATGTGTCATTGAATTCCCTCATGCAGAAAAATTGAACCAATCAACATGCACCAGTGCCTGTTGAACGTTTATGAAACCAATTTACTTGATGTTATCACAGCTAGGAGATGAGTTTGTTGATTTCAGAGTAGGGCCTCTGTTAATCATTGGCCAAAGTACATTGAGAACGGTGGAGCATTGGTAAAAGCTTGGGCTTTGGAATCGTAGTACATTAGTTCAAATCCCAGTCAAAACCATAGCATTCACCTTTGGCTGCCTCGAGCAGATGGAGCTCATTAACACAGGAGAGCATCTGATCTAGATGAAGGGTAACACCAAATGTAAAAAGCCCAGGTAAGAGCACATAAAAATGGTTTTGTGCCAAACTTTGATTGGTGCTCACCAAGTAAATATAATATATGTATATATATATTTTGTATATATATATTTATATATATATATATATATATATATTACGAAGTTCTACTACCTACACCACATCTGTGATTTCAATCTAATCCAATTTCATAATAATAAAAAAAATATAGTTATTATCAATATCATCATCACAAGTAATATTTTTTCCATTTCTATCACTTATTCACAGACTGTGCATATCATCAACTCAACTATTTAATCTTTTTCTACTGACCTCTATTAAAGAAGGTTAAAGAATACAGTGACTACATTATAGGAAACATAATAACCAAAATGAAGACATTGTGTGAATAATTTATAAAACTATTGAAAATTGCATAAAAGAGAGAACTTCAAAATATTAAACAAAATCTTAAAAACTACTTTGTTGCCCAGTTGGACTTTGGAATCGTAGTTTGCGAGCGAATCCCAGTCATTTCATTTGTGTTCATAATTGGACTAATACCTTTGGGAAAGGCATGAATCCCGACATTCCCTCCAGCTATGGGTCAAATAGTGAAAATTGTGTTATTAAAAAAAAAAACTACATGTGTGTACAATGATTGTTCTTGGCATTGAATGACCTAAAAAGGATATTATATTTACTTGGTCAAGCACAAACCCAAGTTAGTCACAAGGACATTTTTACATGCTCTATATACCTGGGCTTTTTGCATTCAGTGTTGTCCTTCACCTATATGAATTGCTTTCCTGATTTAATGGGCGCCATCTGCTCAAGGCAGCTAAAGATGTATCTAATGGTTTTGACTGAGATTTGAACTCGCATACTACGATTGGGCAGCGACGGTGGAGCATTGGTAAAAGCTCGGGCTCTGGAATCGTATTACTTGAGTTCAAATCCCAGTCAAAACCATTACTTTCACTTTAGCAGCCTCGGGCAAATGGGGCTCATTAACTTTGGAGAGCATCTCATCTAGGTGAAAAGTTACACTGAATGTAAAAAGCCCCGGTAAGTGCACGAAAATATGACCTGGTGTCAAACTTGGGTTGGTCCTCACCAAGTAAATATAATATAAGTTTATCATCTCTAAATATACGATTCTACCTACTATATATTATGCTAGATTCTGGAATGTTGGTTCATATTTATAGAAATGTACAAAAGAATATCAATGCACCCTTGGACATCATACCCATTTTTCACCAAGGAAGTGAAATGTTTTAGAGTTTAATTATAAATAAAAAAATATTTATTCTTAACCTTTGGATTTTGATGTATAAAAGAGTATATAGTAAGTAAAAACATTCATAATTACCAAAACTACTAATTAGCCAATCAAATGTATGTATCGTCCTTTTCACTAGCTTACCAGGGATGATATATTAGCATTTTAGGATATAAAGGGTTAGAAACCATCCTTGATGGGAATTAATATTGTAGTGGTAAATAAAAAAAAAAAGAATAAACAAAAAATTGGAAGATGTGTCCTATCAGAGTCACCTGCAATGTCACATGCCTGGCGTACAAATGTGTGTGCTCCACGAAAAGAGGTTTCAAAGTGCAGGTGGACTACAACAGCACCAGGAGAAAAGGCACATGGAATGATCATCTTCAGAAATAAATGACTGCTTATGATGATGATGATGATGATGATGATGATGATGATAGCAAATAAAAAGCTAAATTAGAATTGGTCGAATTTTGGGATAAAACTAACTAAAATTTCAGCACCCAATTAGCGGATTAAGATTGTAATAACGAATTAATTAATGCAACTAAATTCTTTACTTTCGAAATTTCTATCCATAAATAGAAAAGAAAGAAAGAGAGGGTGAGGCAAAGATACGAATTTTTCGTTGACCCAGTGCACCTGGCATATTTCAATCTCCTTAAAATCGAAGATTTGGCGTTGACGAAAGTAAAAGAATGAGTCAGAAGAATATTTAGAAGCTGCGTAAAAGGCGCCAAAATCAAAAGCGGTAATCAAGGTGAAAGAAATAATCATTGTCAGGAGAAATAGGAACACACCTCAGCATCGTCCAAGAAACGATTTTCCACGGCCGCCTTCGGCCATTCACATTTCTCTGGCTAGGACTGCAACGACCGGACCAATCAGGCATGAATTACTTTAATGATTCTAATGGAAGATTACGAGTCGACACTTGCCACGTTCCTAATTGAACAATGATGCCTCAGTGAGCATGCGCCAAGACAATAACAGCCATTTAAGCAAAGGCGTCTGAGTTCCTGGTCGGTAATTCCCTATTCGAAGAGCCAACCCTCCAACCCAGACACTAGACTTCTGCTTCATGGCGAGGGCCAAAGTTTTCAAACCAGAAAGTGATGAAATTAAAGAAATTTGGCAACGTCTGTCATCGCAGTGTATTTATTTAGGCTTTTTAAAAGTTACAAAATAGTCTTTCAAGAAGTATCTATTTTTGAAAAAATCTATTTTTTGCTTTGTATGTGTATCAGCATACTAACAACATGCAGGTTTAGCAATCTCAACCACTGAACACACACGATTCAGTGTTGAGTCCCATGGGAATTTGAACTCCATAAGCTGTCCCCAGTCACATGTATAGATGCATGTCTAAACAAAGACTAAGGATGAATACTAACCCATGCAGGTTTAGCTGTCTCAACCACTGAACACACACGATTCAGTGTTGAGTCTCATGGGAATTTGAACTCCATAAGCTGTCCCCAGTCACATGTATAGATGTCTGTCTAAACAAAGACTAAGTATAAATACTAACCCATGCAGGTTTAGCTGTCTCAACCACTGAACACACACGATTCAGTGTTGAGTCTTATAGGAATTTGAACTTTATAAACTGTCCCCAGTCACATGTATAGATGCCTGTCTAAACAAAGACTAAGTATGAATACTAACCCATGCAGGTTTAGCTTTCTCAACCACTGAACACACACGATTCAGTGTTGAGTCTCATGGGAATTTGAACTTTATAAGCTGTCCCCAGTCACATGTATAGATGTCTGTCTAAACAAAGACAAAGTATGAATACTAACCCATCCAGGTTTAGCAGTCTCAACCACTGAACACACACGATTCAGTGTTGAGTCTTATAGGAATTTGAACTTCATAAGCGGTCATCAGCCGCATGTATAGATGCTTTGTCTAACCAAAGACTAAGGATACATCAACCCAGTAGTTTCAGTGCGCCCCAAGAGAGTAACTTGGGTATTTTTAAATGGTCACCCATCTAACTACTGAACATGCTCGACGTTGCTTGACTTCGGTTAAATACCCAGGTTAGTGTCTGGGAGCGCAGTTAAACCACTGGGTTGATGCACCCTTAGTCTTTGGTTAAACAGGCATCTATACATGCGGCAGGAGACCGATTGTGAAGTTCAAATTCCCATGAGACTCAACACTGAATCGTGCGTTTTCAGTGGTTAAGCCGGCTAAACTTGCATGGGTTAGTATGCTGATAAGGAAGAAGAGGAAGAGGAGGGTATGTGTTTAACTGTAATAAAGTAGATTTATATCTATAAAAGGTGAGAGAGAAACTGAAACATGGTTTCGAACATACATTTGAATATTGTGGCTAAAAGCAACGGAGCCAAAAAGGACTCTTAATCTATGAGTCTGTCCTTATCCTAGGTATCATTTCCAATATCCGTATTCAGCATTTTAAAACTAATTGCCTTTCGCATTAAAAGATTAGCCTCTCACGCATGTCACGTGTCTGTGTGATTCACTCGTTTTTACTTCATTTTTTTTTTATTTGGGTTTTTATAAGTATTTTCTTTCAGTTAAAATGGTTATAAACGATCACAATGAGGCATTACTCGTGTCAATATTTGATTGCCTTCTCATAAAGAATCAAAACAGAATAAAATAAATTGAATTGATCCTATTAGAAAAACGAAACCGTGAAGGAAAAGCTGATGTTGGATTTCAAGAATGACAGAGTAAAAGTCATAAATAACTTTTTTTACATTAAATAAAATAAAACTATAAAAATAAAACGAGTGTATTTCATTCTTAAAGCAAAAATGAAATACCTCATTGCGCATGAGCGTTATGATGGTTAATGTTTTAAAAACAAAAAAAAATACGAAAAAAACAAAAAAAAAAACAGATGAACACCCTTCCGTAAAAAAACAGATTCAATACCTCTCTGGTATAAATATCCCGATTACAAGAAGGTTCCTGAGAGAGATCACTTGAAGACGTCTTAAGGGTTTATCGGCCGAAATGTTGTGTACATAAAAATAATAAGGATGAGGACAACAGTTCGAAAAATAATTCTTCGAAATACCACTTATTAGAAAATGTTATTTAATGTGAGTCTATTCCCCAAATACACACACAAATGTTATTTATTATAATATATTAAATGTTTATTTAATTGGTTTATTATTATTATTATTATTGTTATTATTATTATTTTAATAAATTTCTTGCTCATTTTTAAAATAAGTTAACACTTAAATGTAGAAGTGGTACGTTATATTCCGTTTCGTGGTATAACGAGTTACTATACGTGTATAGAAAAGATTACGTTATTTCTCTTTTTAACTTAAGGAAGATTAAATAAGGCATTTTTCGCTTCATGTATTTTACCTTTGACTAAAAAATGTTAAGCCTGGGAAAAGATTTCACTAACCACCATTTTTAAGCATCGGGCTTATATGTGAAGTAATATTCCTATTGTTGTTGTTTTCCATTTTATATATTTTTCACACACTCACATACATACACAGATATAAATGAATATGTGTGTGATTGAGTGGATATATACATATATATAATTTTTGGCGGGGGGGCAGTGACAGTGGAGCATTGGTAAAAGCTCGGGCTCTGAAATCGTATTACGTGAGTTCAAATTCCAGTAGTCCAATACATTCACATTTAGATGTTTCGAGCAGATGGGGCTCGTTAACTCGTGAGAGCATCTCATCTAGGTGAAGGATAACACTAAATGTCAAAAGCCTGAGTAAAAGCACGTAAAAATGGCCTTGTGCCAAACTTGTGTTGGTGATCACCAAGTAAATATAATGTCCTCATCTAGGTGAAGAGTAACATCGAATGTAAAAAGCCAGGGTAAGAGCACATAAAATGGCCTCATGCCAAACTTGGGTTGGTGCTCACCAAGTAAATATAATATATATGTATTTTCACTCCCTCCCATCTAATTGTTTTCTAGCCAGTGGCCCCTGAATGTTCATAGCGCCCACTTTGAAAAAGACTGATGTAAATTTTATTAAAGTAACTCTGTATGTCTGTCTGTGTGTACGTCTTTTTTTACCTGTGGAACCTGTGGTTGAATTTTCTTGAAAATTATCATTGCCGTACTTTTTGTCTAAACTGTTATTTCAAGGTGTTCCTTCGGAATACCCCCGATAATGTTAAAAGTCGATAACACAACAAAGAGGTTTAGATCAAACGTAAATGTACACTATCATATTGTCTGCAATTGAAATAATTAATAGAAAAATTATGATATTTACTTGGTGAGCACCCCCAAGTTTGGCACAAGGCCATTTTTACGTGCTCTTACCCGGGCTTTA
>JAUZSX010000032.1:901698-928245 GCA_034780655.1 Idiosepius hallami
GAATTTAGTTTTATATTTGCAATGACGATGTTTTTCGATATCTATACTTATATATGCTATACAATGGTTGATGCAGACCACTATGGGCTCAGCACCGTGTATAATCCTAATACCAATTTTCCTTTTATTGTATTGAGAACTTTTTAAAATTCTAATTTTATTTTATAAATTTATGAGTGAAAAAATGTGAAAATTTACGCAAACACAAACACACCCCACACCCCACACAGTTACGTTTTAACTTAAAGTATATGTTGTATTTTAAAAATTCAAAGTTGGATATAAATAGTTTCAGCTTCCATACTGGCTACAGGGGAAAATATTAATGAAGTGATAATTTTTTTTAACATTCATAACAAATAATGACAAACAGAATTTATTAAATTGAAGATTTTATTGAAAGTGCTCTAATTTTTCAAAATTCTAACATAAAGGCTTTTGAGTTCGACACAAAGGTTCTTTTTTTTAAGTTTGAATATTTGAAGAAATTAAAGAGATGCACAATAGCCGAAGTTTTCTTTAGGATAACCTCTGGTTGTAAAAAAAAAAAAAAAGCCTTCAGTTTCAATGCATCTTCGTGAAATCGGTGTGGGGGGAGGAGGATGAGGAGGATGAGGAGGATGAGGAGGAAACAACTCAAAACAAAAAAAAGTCAACCAAAAAAGATTTTGTTTTATTTTACTTTATTTTAATAATAATAGTTTGAGTTCTAAAAAGAATGAGGCAAAAAATAAAAAATGTATAAAAAAAAAAGATTCGGTTAGGAACCTGATTTTTATGCATATCATTACATTAGAATAAGAATAGGCTTTTCACCACAAGGAGTTGAACCGATCAACATTCACTGACGCCTGTTGAAATTTTACGAAACCAATAGTGATGATCTCATCACACTCTGGACAGGGCTCCTTGGATTTTAGTGACGATAGAGATTTAAGTCTTAAAGCTTGTTCCATGCCACTGCGTTCATCGTTGAGAATCATGGGGACCAAGAAAACTAATTCTAGAGGACAAAAGGTCGTTCGTTTTAATGTTACCATTCCCGACTTAGTGGCTCTTCAACTTTTAAAAATAACTTTTAAAAATAGGTGGCATTACTTTTGAAACAACTCTCATAAATGTCGTTGTTTAATTATCTTGTAATTTACACATTTTCTCCTTTATCAACATGACAATTAAAAGTGTTATTTAAAGTGTTTTCTTAAACCGAATCAATGTGTACTAAATTAAAATTTTATGAATTGAATTTGTTTTTCAATTGATCGGCAATATTTTTTTCGGTACAAACACATGCTACCTATGATTGTCCCAAAATGATCGCCGCAAAATTCTGAAATTTTCACTTTTTTTTTTTTTTAGTCCTGCAATTATTTGTTTGACTATCTATGGATATTTAATTTATCCAGGCATATTTTTAATATATAAAATATCAATTAAAACCCATTATCATATATTATTACCAAATCATTTCAAAAGGAATAAACAATAACTTTGACCCTAAACCTAAAATAGGATGAAATGTATATAAATGCTAAAAAAATAAAAAAGAAAGAAAACGATAAAAATAAAGCAATTAAAAATAATAATGATGAAAATATCGATAAAACTGTCTTAAAAACTGCTATTGAAAAAATGAATCTATTGAAAAGAAATTGAAATTGTCGACAATATATTTCTGATTATCTATGTACATATTAGTTTATTTCACAATTCACAAAATATTCATTTATATAAAAATATTTAACCGTTAACGTTTTGTTACAAATTTCAAATTCATCATCGCTTACCACTGATACTATATTTTGTCAATTTTTAAACAATAAAGTCTTTTTATAATCAGCCACTGCTTATAGAAACCCGGGCAACGCCGGGTTAATATGCTGGTAATCAATAAAAAGGTTTTTTCAACAGGCTAAGAATTTTGCAACTACCACAATAAATGGAAACTTCGAATATCAACAAGTTAATGCTTCTCATAGGTAAAATTTTTTTTTCTATTTAAAAACAATGGCTTATATCTGCAAGAAATAAATGGCAACAAAATGATGAAAAACTATTTACAATAAATAAGTATACTATCTACCTTTTTCACTTAGTCTTTGTATCTTACTCACTCTTAAGTTAGACATAAATATTTCTATAACTGCATCCAGTTTTCTATATCAACCAGTATGGATGTGTAACAAAATTACATAAAAAATAATGACAATATATTAAAAGGAAAAAAAAAAATACAATTGCCAGGATTATTTGAAATTTTAGAATCTGATATAAGAAAGAAAATAATTTTTTTTTCTTTTCACACAATTCAGTATAATAACGCTGAAAACCTCTAATTTAAAAAATAATCCAAAATCTAATTTGTTAAACATATCAGTCTCTTGTTAATAATTTGAAATGCACTAAACAGCTTTGTTTTACAGAAAGTAAACCATTAAATGTATCTTTTTTTCTGTTAATTTCACTTCCAGTATTTTCTTTTCTCCCTTTTTTTTTCCTTTTAGAAGCAGTGCATAAAAAATTACAGCGAAATTCTCTTTAGATTTGAAATCAGTATGAAAATTACTAATCACTTAAAATTTTCTCATATAAAACCTCCAATTATCTCTTTGTGAAGCCTCTTGCCCATAGCCTTAGTTGATATTTATGTGATTAGATTTTTTAAATTATTTAATTGAATTTTATTTTTGATAGATTGTGGATTATTTTGTTGGGTCTACTGAGAATAACTCATGAGTATTTGGACATGTGTGAATAATTCTATACTTAAATCTTAGGTTTAGATATGGAAAATAATTCAAACTCAATAATCTTGTTTTCATATTCTACAGACCTTAAAGAGAAATAAATTCTAATAAGCTTGAGCATTATGCATACTACAAAACATAAAAAAGCTTGGTTGTATACTTTTAGTGCATTAGGAAACTTTTATAACAGATAAAAATGTAAATTTTAGTATTTAAAAAATAATAAAAGTTATTCAGAGAAATCTATAAAAAATGGTTATTACAATGAAAAAGTTCAAAGTCATTCTTTGTAGCATTAAAAATTAAATCATTCAAGAAAAATCCATGTACAGACACACACATTTATTGATAATTATTTTCATATGAACACAATCATTGTTCTATGCTCTGTCTTGAGTTTATTGATTCTTTTTTCTTGACTAGATATCACATACAATCATATTGTAGTCAGAATTATATTATATATAATGTGTATGCACATATATAAGATAAATTATATAAGTAAAACCTACTCATGAAAAATAGAAGATCAAAGTCTTAAGTTGTTTTTGGTAACCATGCAAAAGGTGAAAATGTATTCATAGTAAATAAGTGTCACTTACCAAGTTGTGTAGCAGCAGCCGCATGGGTGCAAGTGCTAGAGTATGTTGTCTCCTCTTGGAATCCAGAACTTCCTCCAGCACAACTGGCTCCACAATGACGCCGCATTCTAAAAAAAATAAAATAAAAATGAATGAATTTCAACAACATTCAGCATCCTTTTTCAAATCCCAAAAGACGACCTTCTAAGAATTATCTCTTCTCGGATTTTATTCTTATTTTCATACCATTTTTAATTTTCTGTCATTTATTTTATCTACATTATTTTTAAGCACACAATTGACTCTTATGTCCATAGAAGACATATCGACTTGGTTAGGCACAAGGCCAGTTTTGCCTGCTCAAAATATCTCAGTTTTATCTTTTTTGTAATAAGTTACCTTCCAAAGGTAAGTTACTCTATCGAGTTAATCAGCTCAAGACTACTGAAAGTGAATGTAATAGTTTTGAATGGAATTCAAAGATGTGTAATATAATTCCAGAGTCCTATCTTTTTTACCATTGCTGCACGCTACGTCCCCAAAAAAGAGACTAAGCCATAACATAAGAAATGGCTAAGTTTCTTTTTGGGGCACGTAGCGTGCAGCAATAGTAAAAAAGATAGAACTCTGGAATTATGCATGATATAAGTCTAACTGGGGAGGCACAAAAGAATGAATAGCTCTCCCTAGAGTATTTATCCAAAAGAGTAATCAAGAACTGACAACTATTTGGGCTTGTGTGTTATGATCTTGAAGAACAAGGACTTACCACTCATTAGAAGACTTTCCATTGGTTTGAACTAATTCAAACAAAAACAGATGAAAAATTATATAATGGATAATAAAAAAGGATGCTTTCTTTATATTCATAAAACTTATGATTTAATAAAAGGTAAGTTTATTCAGCAAAAAAACAGCATCATATACCAAAACCATATAAGTAGAGAAGAATAGGGTTTTAATTTTTTAATTTGTCTGTATATATATATATACATACATACATACATATATACACACATAAAACACACAGAGGATTAAATGGATTATAACACCAGAGACCCAGAATCTAATAAGGAACAAAATTGTGAGAATTATAAAAACGCAAAAGATTTTTCATATTCTATAGCCCTAAAAGTTAGATGTTCATAGTAATAAAAAAGAAAAAGAAAGAAAATTCCCACATTAAGACAGTACTTTACCTCCTGGTTAAGCAGCAAGAAGCCCACTTTAAGCCCATAACTCTGAGGGTATCATAGAAATAGAATCTATTATATGGGAGATTAAATTTGCAACAAGACAGGTTCATTTACAGATAACAAAAATTTGATAATAAATACTTTAAAAAAATAAAATAAAAATCTTCCTGTTTTAAGCAGGGTAAGTATCAAAAAAGGACAAGATAAATTGATTTCTGGGTTACGTTTTTTTATTTTTCATGCATTTGATGACCTTTTGAATCAAACTAATACATCAGTGCACCTCAAACAAAACATTAATCAGAGTTGATGAGACCACTTTTTCTTTTCATAAGATAGAAATGATAGGATTTTGATACAATTCCACCTTAGTTATTTAATTCTAAATCTATTACTAATGTTATGAAAAACAGATTTACCATGGTTTGAAATAAAATAATAATAAAAACAAAATTCATGTGCACTTTCACACTTAAAAAAAAAATTTTTTTTATTTTCATAAACAACGGTTTTTAACGCGTTGCTTTGGTAAAACTTTTTTTTATTTTTATTTTGATATCAGTGCTGTTGAGGACAAAAATAAAAAAAACATCTCTTTCCTCGCTTACCAAGCAAAAAGTTGAAGTTATCATCATTATTCATTTTAAATTTAAATATATTAGTTTTATCCTTATTTTCATTGTTATTCAATTATTATTTGTTTATTTGCAACCATTTTCCCACATCATCACACATAAATATAACACTATTTAAATTTAATAGAAATACAAAGTCGAAATGATATACAAAGTGTTTCAGTAGAGAAAACTTCCTTACAAGTTCAGCCAGCTTAATCGAACACCAACCTAATTTAAGAAGACTAAACTTAATGTGATATATTTTGTGCATTAAACGAGTTCTTACAAAGAAATTAGGATTTTGCCTCATAGTTTATAGTATATGAAATCTTTTACAGGGTATTCAGTATTTAATTCTTTGCTTTGAAGGGATAATTGCTAAAATAATTTTTTTTATAAAAACAAAATATCCAAATAATTACAATGCTAATGAACTTCATATATGTTATTTTTTTGTCCACACATTATTTTTTTAATAACACAATATGCACTATTTAATCCATAGCTGGAGGAAATGTAGAGATTTATACCGTTCCCAAGAGTAATATTCCAATTCTAAACACAAATATGGGATTCAAACTCAGGTACTACAAGTCTGAAATCCGATTGCCTACCCAATGTAATAGTGGACTTCCCCAAACTTTAATTTAATATTATTAAATTGTGTTAGGTTAAGGAAGTGAGATATAAATGTAAAATATATGAAATCGCATAACTAGGAAAAAAACATTAAAAAAAAACTCTTTAGGTTTTTTTTTTTTCCTCACAAGATTTTACCAAATACAATATCTATTTTCAGAGGATTTATATTTTGCAACTGCAAAGCAAATCGTAAGAACTAAAAAAATAGAAATAATAATCCAAATAGAGAAACACAAAAGAAAGCAGAAAAGAGGAGAAATTGAAAGCAAGAAAAAAAAAAAAAATACTGTTCCTTACCGAGTCCATAAATTCTTGAAGAAAGATTTAACATTAGCAAGAACAAATTCTCCACCAATAATGGCTGCTAACTGTTCGTGCGTTGAAGAATAAGAAGTTGTCAGCGGTGATACATAAATAGGATAACCAATTGGCTGGTCACATGAGGAGTTGATCATGTTACGTAAAGCCTGCTTAGCATTTTGAATGCTTCCTCTTTCTGGATTTCGATTCCGAAGAAAAATCAATTCTTGCTGTTGACCAGCCCACAAACCCCGAACACATTCACGATTCACCTGAAATAATAAAACATGAGACAAAACTAAATGTAAAAATAAGTAGAGCATTTATCCAAAGGTTAGTTTTCATGGCATATCAACCCATATTGGTTATTTAATATTAGAATGGTTATTAAGGTTACATTTTGGTCAATTTAGTTCTAAGTAGAAGTCTATTTATTTGCTTTATAATTTTAAAGAATTATTTTGGATAGATAGATTGGTTTATTTTACCAGTAAATCAACTTTTTTCTTTGGTTATTTAATGCTGAAGAGATTGTTTGGTTATGTTTTTTTATTAAGTTTGTTTTTTTTCCCTGTTTTTTAGTTTTCAATTTTTTGGGTTTTTTATTTTTTTAGATTTCAATACAAATATTGTAGATTGATAAGTATTAGTTAGGTTATGTGTAATGTTTTTTTTTTATTTTCCTAATTATCTTTTGATGAATAGTCTTATTTTTGAGCATGTGAATATACATGAGTTTTAAGGTTTTCAGTTTTCAAATTTTCAGACTTGATTTCTCATCTTCATAATACTCAACATTGGAAAAGGATCAAGTGACACATAGGCCATAACATTGGGAATATAAGAATGAAGATAAATAGTGTAACAATAACACCTGCAGGGACAAGTGTGCATCACTGCATAACTTGTTGCTGGCTATGAATTCTGCAGATGTTGTAATAAGGTCGGGTTGGAAGACAGCAAGATGAACTCAGAACACAGAAAAAAACAAAGACAGGTGAAATTAAACAAATGAGAGATGTTCCTTTTAAACTGATGACTTTATTCTGTTGTATTGTCAATTGCAATGAAGAGAGACAGCTTGTATTAAAGTCTTCAATTGACTTAAATTTTAGGCTTGGCGCAAGGGCTAGAGCCCTCAAGTTTGAACAGAACTACAAACTGGCAACTGACTAAAATTTTTTAACTCCAGTTTAAATACTTGTTGGTGTTTCTCTTATTTCAGGTCCCACCTACTAATTTCAATATGGAAATTAAGTCCGAAAATCAGGATTTTGACACTATGTTGTAATTTACCACCTGCTGCCCACAGCTGTCACTTTTGGTGCAACTGAAGCAAGGATCTACTTAACTAGTTTGGCTTGAGACCTCATACAATTTCCTTAAAATATCCTCATAATCTTAATAATAAAAATAATGGTGGTTTTGGCCAGATTTTCATTTATTTTATAATTAAAATTATTTCAAATCTAAATAATTTTAGTACTAATTACCTGACAGATTTCCTGTATAATACAAAACCAAATAATTTGAATAATTAAAATTACTTTCATTTCATTATTTAAATACTAGCCTTTATACAAATGGCTTAATATTCTTGTAGCGAAATACATAACACATTATTTATTGTAGTATATCTGGCCTGAATTGAATCAAGCCTGTCATCTGTTCTCTAATTTACCTCCATGTATTCAATCTTATCAAATAGAACAGTTATCTCTGAAGAGCTTACAATAAAAAAAAAGGAATTTTTCTCAAATATGTGTGACATCAACTTTACTTACCTTGACTACTCTGAATGATAGGTATCTCTTATTGAGCATGATGATTTTATATTCATCTGAACCTTCATCAAAGACATGTCTGAGAGCTAACAAAGAATCTGTATTGGATAAGACAGCATTACGCCATGCTGGGTCAGCCTCATGGGATATCACCATGTTTTTTTCATAATTACTGATGGCATTATATAAAACCTGGAGATCATCATACTCGTCAGAAGAAGCAAAATGGTCCTGTAAAAATTAAAAAATGATTTAATATACATACATTATATATATATATATATAAAGTTTACTGTGATTGGAAGAGAAATCGCTAAAATTGCAGCAGACAGCTGTGACAAGATTATTTATTAAAATATCATCACAGTCTTAATCATCTATATTGCATAATGTTCTGAGCTTAAAACTTGTTTTTTTTATAAAAAGTTTTATAGCAACCATAAAATATCTTAACTCTAGTCAAAAAACATAAAAAAAACAAAAAAATCACTTAAAATCATGCAAAAACAAAAGATGGAATTTTTTTGAAAAAAAATTGTGTTTTCCCAAACAAAATCTGTTTATTCCAATTCATTATTTGAATCTTCATACACACATTGGGTGCTGAGACTTTGGCTAGCTTTGTCCCAAAAACCGCATAATTCAAATTCAGTTTTTTATCCAATGTTACTATGTTCATGTTTAATGGTTTTATTAAATTTATTTGTTCATAAACTCTCTCAAATGTGCACAACTATGTTTGGGGAATATAATATAATGTTCAGTCAGGTATTGGCATTTGTTTGTCTATTTATTTCCTCTGTAAATTAGAAAAAATCTAGAGTAATATTTGTGCATAAAACTTTGGTTCTGCAGCTATATTGAGAACGGCAAAAGTATTAAAACATTGAAAGATAATAATCAAAATAAACAATTACATAATTCTTTACTTTAGCTTTACTTTGGTTTGTGACTTATAAAGTTTATTTAAATTAGTAATTGTCTATTAATTTTAATACTTTTAGCATCCTCCACTGTAGGAGAGGCATTTTATAATCATAAATAACAATTCACTGAGATTGGAATAGAAATCGCTAAAATTGCAGTAGACATGGGAGTACTGAACAGCTGTTTTGTCTTCATAAAGGCTCAAGCCTTTGTTTCAATAAAAAAAAAATCCATTAACCTGGTGTAATTTGAGTGACATTCTTAAAGCAGGTGCAACCACTCGTCGCAGCAATTCAATATCCTTAACAACCCATTCATCACGGGATGACGTGACTCTAAAATCCCCTTTGAACAACGCATGGAGACCAAATAAGAAATAGTCCACACTGAAATGAAGATTAAAAGACAAAATTTAAAGGGGTTTTAAAAAACATCAAATATACTAATCTTATCTTGTCTTACACTAGAAGTATTGCCAAATTGCCAAGTACTTATATTGCTACTTATGCTTCTGTTTTAGATGTATTGAACTTGTCTATATACATATATATGTGTGTGTGTGTGTGTGTGTGTGAAAGTAATGAACTATTTTTACTTGTAAACAAAAAATATTTGAACAATTGTAGAGGATTGGTTAATTAATTTTCTTTTAAATGCAATGAGCAGTTATGTCACAGATAAAAAAAACTTTGGATAGATTGGCAGTGTTTAGTCATAAACATTGATTGTTGTGAAAGTTAAATTTTCCTTCAAGTTGATACACAAGTTACAGATCTTCTGTATCTGTTTAATAACTTGGATAAAAGCTATAGTGCTACAGAAATTGAACTATAGAAAAATATAACTAAGAAAGTTAATAATAATTTTAAGAATAATGTTAATAATAATTTGAGTTATGGAAATGGTAAAAATAAATCAATCATAAAAAAAATGTTTCTTTAGTTTAACTATACCTTAAAATTAAATTTTCTTATATTTGTACTTCAGTAAGAAATAAAATATAAAAGCTATGTTTCCAGTAATATAAATATAAAAATTCTCACCTGGCTGAGGCACTGTTATGAGAGGCAGTGCCTAATGCTCGTCTTCCCAGCAGACTAAGACCATAGCACAGTGAAACCAAAAAAGAGTCCCTTCCACTGTCTACAGACTAAAAAATGAATTGAATTATACAGAATAAATCAAAATTGGTCCATATTTTATTTTACTTCTTTTGACCTCATGAATAATTTTCAAAGAAGAATATCTTGGAATCTTGTATATGATAGAGAAATCATTTATTGATTCATAGTTATGCATTTATTTCTCTAACATTACAGGATTTTAAAAAAGATTATTATTATTAAAATATTACACCATAGAAGCTGATTTTATCTCCTTACAAATGATTTGTAAAGTTCACTGATTAAATTTTTTCAAACAAAAATTTGGAACAATAAACAAACAAAAAAACTTTCATACTTATTCATAATGTACAAGGCTTCTTGAACTTTTTTTGGTTATGATCCATTCATAAGTCTTTAAGTTTTTTCATGACCCCAAATAAACATTAAAAAAATATATTAAATTAACCATACATGCAGAACATACAAAAATTTAATTAAAGAATTGCACCAATGTTGTAAAATTGTATATATTATAATCACAAAAAGCGAATCAATAAAAACTATTATTAAAAAACTATTTTTTAAGACAGCAACTCCGTTCTGTAGATTATTGATATCTCACAACCCCAAGATTTTGCAAAGAAATCCTATTAGGCTTCTGACCCATAGTTTTAAAAAGCCTCGATGTAGGAGATAAACATTTTGGTAATTTGAAACTAAATATGGTTAAGCTGAAAAGCTTTTCATATATTAATATTATAGTAATTATTAGAAAAATGTGACTGTGTATGTGTGTGTGTATTTTAAAGTTTAAAAAAAAAATTGGTTATTTATAGAAAAAAAAAGATTAAATGGTAAGAGGAAAACATTTTTACAATAACAGGAGTGAATGTATTAGAATATATTTTTTTCTAAAGCCTTACTTTTTCCCTGCGCGCAGCACAAAACTGTATCCAGTTGAAGTAAACATTACAAAAACTGTTTCTTGTGATGCCCAAGAGTCGAGTGTCGTAATCATCATCAACATGAGAGTTGAATGTAGGGTCCAGATCCACATAGTCCTTGCTCTTCAGGGGAGCCAAGGCTGCCTGCAGCTCTTCATTCTGGGTCCACTGGTCAAGGCGTGGAGACCGGACTGTGTAGTAAATTATGCTCTGAATAGAGATAAAATAAAAATGAGATGACCAGAAATTAATCACAGAAAATATTTGTGATATTTTTTTTCACAAAAATTAGTTTTAAGTTGTAAGCTAGCATGAAATAATATTTTAGACAGCTTTCTCAAAGACTAGTTCAGTTTAATATTTAAGGATTTAAGCAAATAAATTCTTAGAATAATAAATAAAAAATTCATGTATTTGAGAGTATAACTATTTAAGTATTTGATTCCAAATATCTAAATTTGGTATGCATTAATTGTATAGATTTTGTTTTCTGACTAAAAACAAAATATATGAATTCATAAGCTAATCAATTCGACATTAGTCAATATTATTAGAATGAGTAATTGTTAAAAAGTACTAAATAAATATTATAGATAATTTAACCTTCCGTAATTTTGATTTTAATAAATGCTAACTGAGGTTACATCTTTTATTAAAGTAAATTCTTATAAATTATTTGAATTTAGTATTTTGGAATAAAAAATTGTAGGTCTAAGTTATCAATCAATGTACTTAATGATTATTATACATTGGTTGAAAAGATAATGAAATCTCAAATCATAAATGATAATTATATTGGTAAACTAACTATTAAGATATTGCCAAACCTACAAATTTCATGGAATCTTTTTTGCATAGATAAACAACAAGATAATTTACAATGAAAGTAATAGAAACTTACCAAAAGCTACTTTTTTGGTAAGTTTCAATTACTTTCAGAGAAATTTTCTTCTAAATATAAAAAATGGCTACTGAAGTCATCATCTTCACATACCTTAATGTAATAATTGATGAGCAGTTTTCGGAGATCAAACACTTGCAGCATAGTAGCAGCGCTGTTGTCAGTGATACTATATCCCTGGAGAATGTAATTAGTAACAACCACTTCCCAGGCCAACCAACGCTGATTAAAAGCCGCATTCAAAGAGAGAAAATGGGGCAAGTGGCCGAGTTCACAACAGCAAAAGCCTGAAAAGTACAAAGAAAACAAAAGATTATAGATATAGACATAGATAGAGATAGATAGATAGAGAGAGAGAGATAGATAGAGAGAGATAGATAGAAAGAGAGAGATAGATAGAGAGAGATAGATAGATAGAAAGAGAGAGATAGATAGAAAGAGAGAGATAGAGATAGATAGATAGAGATAGATAGATAGAAAGAGATAGATAGATAGAAAGAGATAGATAGATAGATAGATAGAAAGAGATAGATAGATAGAGAGATAGAAAGAGATAGATAGATAGATAGAGGGATAGAGATAGAGAGATAGAGAAACAACTGAATAATGTTTACAGGTCAATGCCTTTTCTCATAATCCATTGCTATTCTTTAACTCATGACTAAATAACCAAAATAGATTACTCACAGATTGATCAAATCAGTTTGTGTAAATTAATCCTTGAACACTACCAAATAGAGAAAATTTACTTATGTGCATGTTTTTCAATAAAGTTTTTAATTAGTTTTCATGTTTAAAATCTAATTTTGTTACATAGCAAATTTATCCAGGAAGGCTGTTGTGATATTTTTTAAACTTCTGATATCACATAAAAAAAATAAAAAAACAATACAAGTGAAAGTAACACTTTTTCATACTGTTTATAGAAAAAGCCCATTTCCAGATGCAGGGATAACTTTTTGAAAATACATATTGCTATTCTCCTAGACAATCAATTTATTTTATTGCTGTATGGACTGAATTTACCATTTGAATTATATTGTTTGAATGTATTTGTATACATATATTTTCATTCCCTGCTATGCTGATTAGTATATGTAAAAAAGCATTACATAAGTAGGTTTTAATTTCCGCATTAATTTCAAGCTCTTTTTGGGACATGAATTAGCAGGTGTCTCTCATGTATAAGTGAATATACAGAATCCAAAAAGGTTGATATCATATGTAAAACGCTATTAAAGGAAAATTTTCTAATTATATATCAATATATAATAATCTTATAAGTATTTAAAGAATCAATAAAATTTACAAACTGAAATATGAATAAAAATTGTATAAAATAAGAATTAGTAATAATTAGAAATCAGTAAAAAGATTTTGTTTAAATATTGAAACATCATTGCATATAGATTGCAATACCTACTTAACTATAATAACACAAAAAAACAGTAAAACTATACATCAGAAAATATGCCATTTCTTTAAAAAACAAAAATTCTTAAAACCAAAAGGATTTTATTCTAATTATTTTGAACTTCTTCATTCGTTAATTAATTATTGTTAATTTCTATATTATCGACACAAAACAGTCTCACATCTGTTTTATGTACTGATGCTTTATTTTTGTCTGTCTCAGATTGTTTAAAACAAACTCTTTCTCTCAATATATATATATATATATATATATATATATATATATATATATTATTTTTGGACATTTTTGATTTTTCAAGGAGTAAGAAGCAAATTGGATCCATCACCCCACCGCTCGAAAAATATAATCTATATAATTAAGTTATGATTAAACTAATTTTTATGGAACATATACATAACATATATATTATACCAAAATTTGCATTTATTATAACCTAAGCTCACATATGGTGACAACTAACGTATAACTACATTCAAACACTTCAACTCAAATGCTCAAAGATTGACGTGGCCTTATAAACCTATAATATCTGACTGCTTCTCTCATGCTTACATTGTGCCACATAAGTTTATGGGTTGATCAATAAATTATCTGACACTTGTGACCATTAAGGTATATTGTTAGATAAAACAGTTAACATTGCATTTATGACTCGGAAAATTCTGTATTATAATAATTACCAAACCTTACTGCAATAGCCATACTGGTGCACTATGAAATCTGATCAAATTGTTTCCTTTTAATGAGTAATTCAAATAAATGCTGTTGCTAAGGTCAAAATTACTTTATATCAAATGACAATATAGAAAATTAAAGCATCTGTATTATACTTCTGAATTTGATTTTATCAAAAGATTAAAATGAATAAATTTGGCATTGAAAAGACGTGACCATATTAATTTTGCCGACTTCCTAATCATAGTTTATCATTAAAGAAGTGTTAGTTATTTTAAGAAAGAAAATGTTTCCTTTAACTACCTTCATCGTTGTCTACTTCTTCTGTGATGGCTTCTACCTCTCTCTGTTGGCAATATGTCCCTAAAAAAAAAAGTTTCAAAACATAATTCATACAAATTCTAGGATAAAACTTTCATTAAAGACAAATTTTAAGCATTCTCAGATTTGCTAAAAATGAACAGGAAATTCCTTGGTTTGGTATGAATTACACCTACAATAAACCAAATCTTTAAGTACACCTTGTTCAAGTAAAATTGTAGAGCTTTAATTTCAAGGTAAAACCAATATCTGGTGTGTACAACTATAATTCGGACTGTTGTCCTCATCCTTATCATTGCCATAGTTGTACAAATGTTCAAGCCTCATCTCAAGGATTCCGATAAAGCATATCTAATCGGTATGGACCCGGTGAATATAGCAATGAGGATGAGGACAACAGTCTGAATAATAGTTGTACAAATCTTCAATATATCTGAAAAAGAATATCTGGTGTTTCTAAAACTCCCAATTTCTTTGGAAATGATTATTTTTAGAAAAATTCCATACAAAACAGCAAACTCATATGTTTGCAGGATGTGCTACCATCTTGGTAAAAATCACCAGACAATCGTTCTTGTTGATAAGAAGAGAAAAAAACAACTCTTTTTGTTATTAGTACAAAAAATGCACAGTGACTTTCTGATGGCACTGAATTTACCATTTATTGAAGTATATCAATGTAATAATTAGAAGAATTATCGTTTAGCACAAAAATGAATTCTTAATTAGGTTTCTTGGTAAATTAGATTATTTAAAAAAAAAAAGACTCAAAATAGTTGTTCAAGTCTTAGTTTAACTATAGTTACTATGATTAACCCTTAAAGTACTGAAGGGCCAATGTATCAGCTCTGGCAACCTAGTGAAAAAGATGACAAGGCCAATATTTCAGCACTGCATGGTCACTAACAACTGCTGTGATTGGCTAACTATTAATTTTGCCTATAAAGTATTGCTCATACTTTTCATTTGGTACCACTTTTTATATCAGAATCCAACGGATTAAATAAAAAGATCATGAATAAAAAAACATTTTTACAACAAAATAATTGAAAAAAAAAAAAAAAAGATCTTCACAAAATGACTTACCTCTAAACTCTAATCCTCGTAGCTGAAAGGTGAGCAAACCATTGCCCGTCTCAATGATATGTACCAGTGCGTTGAGGTAATCAGAGGCCATAATGAAGCAATCGCCCTGACAGTAATTTCCCCAGCGCCCTAACATGACATCTCCACACAGACTGTGCTGTAGGGAGCGGGTAAGGTGCTCATAGAAGATTGAATTCAAGTTGTTGTCATCTGCACCTAGGCGAAAACATACGGAATACAAGTAAACCAGAAATGAAAGGGACACCAAGCCACAACACAAGAGAAGTGCAGCCAACAGGAAGCCAGAGACATTTTAGGTAATAAGTCAGATTTCTTCAGATTTTAGCATATTATAAGGAAAAAATCATTCGAGAGTTTATTCATATTTACATGCTCAATTATCCGAAGGTTAAATTTATTATGTGTTCTTTAAAATTTACTGATCTTTCATGAATTTGGAGAATAATGGATATCAGAGGATATCAAAGATTTTCAAATATTCATAAAAGAGTGCAAACCTGCTGAAGTATGATCCACCGAAGTAGAAGCATTATTAATACTATTTATCATAATAGAAAATATATTATCATAATATATTCATAATAGTTTAGTTGTGACATGAGTTTCACTCAAAAGCAATTTTAAAACGAAAGATAAATCTAATTCATATTTTTCATGTAGAAAACATTGAAAAGTACTTCTGTTTAGTAAATCAAGTTTTCTAATGTTAAATAAGTTTTTTATGCTATGATATTTATAAATTGAATATTCACTTAAGTTGTATAAAGAATTAACACTATAGATTATGTATCATTTGTGGGATAATTCCATTTTGATTAATGCTAAATATGAAATCAACTAACAAATTTATTTGAAGTTAATATAATTCTATTAAGTAAATTCATGGTTTTCAGATGAATTATTAGAATTTATGTAAAATATGAATGTACAAAAACCTTTTTCCTTGTAATACACTTTTTAATTACCTGAAGAATCATTATTTTATGCAAGTACATTGATCAGGTTTGAATACAAATAACAAGGAGGAAAAAACTTACTTTTTTTTTAACATTGAAAATATTACAAGTTATTTTAAAGTATGTTGTTGATGCTTGTAATCCTTTGTCCCAATTTTGAAATTTAATTTGCAGCCCTGAGTGATTTGATACTAAAAGTGTTTGTTTTTTTTAATAATTTTTTTTATTTTTTTAAATCATAAATATTTTTGTTTTTGTTCAAGTTAGGGGATATCAAAATTTTTAATGTATTGAAATAAAAAAATAATAATTATTAAAAAAATAAAAAACCTCAGCCCAAACCCAGAAATGACTCCACAAAATAAAACCCAAGTCTGATACCTTAACGATTGAGCTAAGTTGAATATCAGGGATTAATGTTGGAAAAAGTTGTATCAAATTGTAAAGGGAAAAAACCCACTTCAGTGTTGCATCTTAATTTTCAAAATTGGGACCCACATGTGTCTTTAGCCACTCCCTTTTAAGTGTTCCTATTTTATGATAATCAAAGAAATTACATTGACTCATATTGTAGCATGCAGAATAAGGATGATCAATGTATTGTTAAAAGTTTTTACATGATAAAAATAATTGCACTGGACAAATAATATTAAATAAAAATTCAGCAAAAAGAACCATATCTTCAATTAATTTTCCTCCATGTTTGCTAGCTATACATCAGTTTAAGTGATCTTCATTGGCCAAAATAAATTATACTTTAAACAATGAGTTAATGACTTATAAATCAGATTACAATTATTATAAATTAATTATTATTAAACAACAGACCTTGACATGTCTAACAATAGATATATCTGTATATAACTGAAAATAAAAAATGATCTAAGCATTAATGGGACATTAATTTTAACCAACATATCTGGTTATAAATACAGGAAAGTCCAACATAATTTAAGGAAAAATGCTTTATTTTGGCCAAGATTTACTTTAAGACAACAAAGATACAACACAGTTACAATAGGTGTGTGGTATGAGAAATAGTATATTGTATTCAATATGTAATAATTACTAACAAGAAAATATCTATGATTTTGTTGCTAAATTATGAAATACTATATCATTAGAATTCTTCCTTTAAATTTTTTTTCAAAAATTTAAATCAGAATAATTAAGAGAAGAAAATATCAAGAAAGAATTCTACAAATTAATTAATACAATAATTATTCATCATACTATAAATAATCTAATCTATATACATGTTGTTGCATATATAATCATAATTTTAGTGAATAGCAATAAAAAGAATTTTCAGAAACCTCTTTTCTTTTGAATCCAATTAATGATCTTGAAACAAAAATATCAAATAAAATGGCTATTAAAACTACGATTACATAAAATAAAATTTATTTCCATCTTTGTTTTTTAAATAAGGAAATGAAGTTTTGTTTTAACAAAATGCTTAACTATATTGGATAATCTTAGATTAAATGAAAATTCTGACAGAAAATTAGCTTGCAATTTAATAGGTTTTTTTTATTCCTAACGCATGGTTTCTGGATACACAGAGTAAATGCTAATATCGAATTGGTTACTGATTCTTCAGTCATGAAGGAAAATTATATATCATTAAATTTTTATTAATTTTATTAAAATAGATAATTATATATTTGACCGTAGAAAGCATTTACATTGAATTAAGAACCTCAAGTGAATCTTACAAAAAATGTTTAATTATAACAATCATTTTTCTTTTCGGAGGAAAGTAAAAATCATCATTTAGATCCGTTCAAAATTATGAACAATGTAATTCATGGCTAAGAAAAATTTGAATTAAATTGCCATCTTTTTCCCTCTGACCTGATTTATTCAATACAAAAATATCTTTATTATTTGAGTATATAGGCCAGATCTGACAAAAAATTTATTGAAATTTTTACTTCAGTGTTATTGATGAAGACCATAGCTACACAGTTAGATTTTGATCACACACAAAACCAAATGCAGAATCAACAAAAAGATGCATGCATAAAAAGCAAAACAATAGGCTTGGATTTATTACAATGACAAATAATAGACATAACAAAAATATTCCTTTGGTGGGGAGGATAGCAATATAGAATACTTTTTGACAATCACATAAGAAAACAACATTTAATGCATGCAGTAACTGAGAAATATAAATCATTTTACATATTTTCTAACATGAGAAATAAGGAACTTGTTACAAGCTTGCTCCTATTTCTAATTGATAAAAATGTAATAATTGTTTTGATTGCTAAAAACCATTATAAGGGCTTTAATTATAAAAAATAAATGTATAGAGTGAAAAATATTTACTATATGTTTAATATAATTAAAAAAAAAACACATTTTGTTGTTTTTTATTAATTTGTATTTCATACTATCAGAATTTTTTTTTTTTAATTATACATACATACATACATATATATATATATATTCATATCAGGGAATAAATTGTATTTATTTTAAACACCAATAAATAATTTGAAAATTTGCATATAGATTCATCTTATTCTTATTAGAAATAATAAGTGCAATTCATCCAACTTGAACCCAAAATCTCACCAAGTTTCACTGATGATATATAATAGGAATGAAATGAAATTTGAAAATTGCCACTGCAATAAAGTACACTACCAAACTGACCTGGATTTCTCTCCAATTGAGAGGCAAGGCAAGTATTACTGTGGTCAACTCTCTTTGTGCTGAAATATATTAGATACATTCATTGTATTTAATAAAAGGAAAACAAAGAAAAAAAGGTTTAAAAATAATTCATGCAATAACTAAAATATGATAAAAATTTCAAGAAAAAGAATTTTGTCAAAAATTTTATGGTATTTAATTTTTTTTCTTTTTAATATATGTGATACTACAAGTAAGCCCCCAAATAGAAAGAATATGTTCAACTCTTGGAGGATAAAAATGAAATAATATTTAAACTAATTTTAGTTGAGTGATTTCCAAGCTACGGATAATATTTTGTTTTATATTGGCTTCATAGGTGTGTAGGTATGATTGAAAATGTAGAAAAATTTGGAATAAAAATTACATAGCCCATATTTCAAAACAAAGACATTGAGATTTTTAGAGGCCAATTAAAAAATATACTATTTTTAGTAAAGATACATAGTAAGACAAAAAGCTAAGCACTTAGGATCAAAGGTAATCATAGACCATCTTTGCGAACAACAAGTTATCGCCACATAATATTGAAGAAGGCTGAATTGTACATCAACCGTTGTGCAGACAAAAATAATAGTAACAATAGTCAAAAAAATTTATACACAAAATGTGGGATATCTGAAAAACTATTAATCCAGTTTCGGTATATAATTATAGTGGAACGGAGAATGTAGCAATTCCAAAAATTGAAGATGCTTTCTGTTAAATTGAATTCATTTCTGTTAGACTGATAAATAGTTGATTTATTATTTTCTAAAAGTATTTAGCTGAAAGGTAATGCAACACTAATTGAATCAAGCATGCCTGAGTAAATAATCAACTATGCAGAATGTCCACATCAATCAAGAGGTATAGTAAAATATGATCATAATTATCTCTCTCTCTTTATTTATAATAATATTTTGTAAATTCAAAAATAGGTAATACTATGAAACATTGCTAGAATATCACGATTGCATAAAAATATTAAGGAAAAAACATGAATTAATAATTTATATGAATGAAAAAAATATATATATATAATTTACTTTCAATTAAAAAAAAAATGTAGACAGAAAATTTCTGGTGAGAATTAGGTTGTTTTAATACTTACTTATAGTCTCTCTCCCAAAACTTGACCGGTCGGACATAAGATGTAATGAAGATGGCACTCCCAAGGAATGGATTGAGTGGTGTGGAAAAAATTGCTGAGACTGCTGCCTGAACGAACAGCATAGCTGAATCTAGGTGCAATTAGTCAAGGAACAAAAGATTGTTACAGTATTTTTTTAAAAATTAAACATATATATATTTGCAATACAGCAAATACGTTTGTTCTATAACCACTCAAAAAAGTGTAGATAATACCAATCTTGTATATATACACACACACACACACACATAATCTGCTTCTCTTCCAAGAATATATATCAAAATCATATTCTATTACATATTTCTTTATGAAGGCAGTTGTAGTCTAGCTTTCTAAATCCTAAATTTTTGCCAACATGAACTGACCTACCAAGCTTTACATGATGTGAAACAAATTAATTAGATAATGTAATCAACAAGCTTTTAAAATCTTTGCTGAATTGAGAAAAAAAAAGAGTAAATTAGAAGTTTATATCTTGTAATTAAAACAAAAACGTTTTTGTTTTGTGGTGTTTTTGATGACCTATGAACCATTTGTAAAACAAAAAAAGGATACGAGGTACGCTGAATGGCTGAGCAAATGCATGAAAGGCTGAACCCCAGGTAATCTGCCAGGGAGCAATGTAAGTGAAGATAAACTTTAATTTCAGCAGGAGATCACAGAACTGCAAAGAAAATAATGATATTTTTATATTTGGAAATTACAAATGATAGAAAAGAAAATACACTGATGGATTTTGTAAAAAGTATATTAAAAAAAATTTATGTACTTTTTAATTGCCTAATTTTATTCTTATTGTATTAATAATATCATAATGTATCCTTATTCAATCAATGACCAGGTATAGTAAATTGTATTAAATTAACCTTATAATTCAGTGTTTACACTACATAAGTACAAAACATTTTCTTTAGTTCCTCAATTAGGGATTTGATATTTCTGGAAATTTTATTCTATGCACACAAGAATATCTATGATGGAAAATCAATTTACATATCATAGGAAACTGAGTTTTTCATTTTCTTTACAAAATCTTTCATAAATAGTCATTTCAATGAATTGATTTCTGTATGGATATTTTATAAATTTAGAAATTAAGAGAAGCAGTCAATAAGTATTATTTTATTCCAAACGAATCCATAATTCAATCTACATCAGGGACTCTCAGCCAGGGTCCATGAACTATTTCTTGAGGTCCACAAGCAAAATATAAAAAATTGGGAGTCTACAATGATTTTTTTGGCAGTACATGAAGAAAGCCAACTCATAATGTAAAATCAGTAGTAAAGAGAAATAAAAAAGATAAGATAGTAGCCTTTGATAAAGATTTTATCTACTTAAAAATACACATACTGATTTGTTGACAAGGAGTTTAAGAATCGCAGAACACTTACTTAAGTCCAAGGGATATAATTCACACAGAAAGTTTAAACAATAATGGATTTTATTATTTTATTTTATTATTAAAAATTCAATTTCCACTGAAATTTTCGCCTGACATGAAAAAAGCTGAGTCTGACATTCAAATGAATTTAAATTTTATTTTTATTAGAGAAAAATAGAAATTTTTTTATGACCAATAGTTATGGGGCGATGTCAACCAAAACCAAAAAAAAATGTGGAAAAGGTGTCCATGGGTAAAAAAAGGTTAAGAACATCTGATCTACATGCATATAGCTAGAGTACTAACAATGTGTATAGACTTCTTAGTTACTCATGCATGGAGACAGAATTGAATCTCTAAAGTCCAGATGTCAACTCAAATTTGTAAACTAATAAGTTATATGACACAGAGACATAAGAAGGCCAAATATCAAGTGCTTTAAATCTAGGTAATATTGGTTTTGGAAAAGTATCTATTAATATGTCAGAAATTCAAACAAACTCCAGAAAGTCAAGTCTTTTTTTAAAAAAACATACATACATGTGGACTTACTTTGCTAAAAAGAATAGACATGACAAAGAAATCTAAAAGGAATGTTTCAGTCGCTGCCTTGTAGTCATACTTGAAGAACAAAACGGCAAAGGCCAGGATCATGTGTTGTTTGAGGGTATCGGAGAAGGAAAATCTCAGCAGCTTGAGTCCACACACAACCACGATCACCGAACCAAAACTGAAAAAAAAAAAAGAAAATTAAAACATCTTTTATATTTAATTTTTCATTTTTTAAAAGTATAATTTCTCAAATACTCAACTTTATTACAGTAATATTCTTTCTCTTTTTTTTTTGTTTGTTTGTAGTAAAGAGGCTGGACTATTTTAAATATTAAGCTAAAAAGTCTTAATTAAATAAATCATATAAAATTTATTTCTTAAACTTTATTAAATTCATGTCAACCAAACTTTGGAATAAGAACTATCTTTTACAAAAAAAAAAATAAACAATAATTAAAAAAAAAAAATCATAGTTATTTAACCTCTAGTCTATCATAGATATTGCAATAAATAGAACATTTTTGCAGAATTTTGCAACTTACTGAAGCCCAAATTTTTTCACAATGGCTGGGGCGGATAGTGTTAAGGCACAGAGAAAGACGACTGGGTATATAATATTCCTCTCGATAAACCGTAACCATATGTACAACTTCTCAAAACACATAACTGGAGCTGGCTCTGAAAGATTAAGTACATTCCAAGAATTTTAGAAAAAAAAATAAAAAAAATGATAAGATATGAATAAGAACATTTTGATGTTGTGACACACCTAACACATCAGATTAAAAACTTCAAAGGTTGTATTAAGAGATGGAATTAGTAACAAGGTTTTCTTTATGCAAATAGATGCGCTCTCTCAATTATAACTGAAGGTAATGAAAGAGATCTTATGTTTTAGATATACAAGAACTACAAATAAATTAAGTATAAAATACATAATACAAAGAAGAAACTTAGTGATAGAATGTGTTTTGAAAGATGTAAAAAAAGAAAAATCTCTAAAATACATACCATCAGCTTCCAAGTGCTTCTCTTTATAACTTGGAAGGATGGGGTCATAGCAACACAACCATGGCATCTCCTTACGCAGTTGCGGGATGATGTAGTGGATGATGAAGCCAACAACTGCAGCCAAATAGTACAGTACATCACTGAGGTACGGCTAAAAAAAAAGGAAGATTAATTTTATTGAAATGACTTTAAAAGAATAAAAAAGAAAACATCTTTTAAATAATGAAAGCAGTAGGAAAAGATTTCAAGGAAAAAGAAAGATAAGTAGCAACAAAGAATGGAAACTGGATGAAGTAGCAATTATAGAAAATAAGTTTTTTGTAAAATTCCAAGTTTCAAATAACAATTCGAACTATTTGATCTATTTTATTTTTACAGGGTGTCCAAAAGTTACTGTGCACAATGGGTTTATTGAAATTTATTTGTACATTTGTTTGGTGTTTAGCGGCATATCAACCTTTTTAGGTCATTTTAATGCAGAGAACAATTACTTTAGATGAGATAAACATTTTTATACACACAGTTTTTTTTTAATAACACAAGTTGCACTATTTAATCTATAGTTGGAAGGGAAATGGAGATTCATACCTTTCCCAAGGGTATTAGTCGACATGTTATCATAGACAGAACAACTTGGATTCAAACCTGCTTACTAAGGTTCTGAAGTCTAATTGTCTATCCATTGGGTCACCTTGACCGCCCATATTAAAATTTAAATAAACTAATAAAGCGTAAATTTTAGTATAAAACATTTAGGCATTATAATTTTCACCAATAAAAATGTTTTATTTATTGACAGTATCAGTTTATCATAAAGGAAATATTCTCCATTGGCATTACTAATTATTTTCTACTGCACAGCAACTTTTCAGACACCCTGTATATTCTAATTTTACATAGGAAAATAAACTCAGGGACGTAAGTAAGCCGTTTTAATCAAAGACAAGAAATAAAGTAAACTACAAAGGTTGTTTAAAAAATAATGACTTTTTTTTGGTACCATCATAACAAGTGATCTTTTGTGCTCCAAAATTTATTATTATTTAGTTCCCACCAATCTCAATGCACTTTTGCCAGGGATGAATGAGAGTCTGTGCATTTGCTTCTGGAGTGCCCTTTGTCACTCACATCTTTACACCACTGTGAAATCAACAAATCTATTTTTTCATGCCTGCATCAACTGCTTTGGCTTTGTAAATATTGAACAGGTGCCATTAAATGTGAATCTGTTAATTTTCTTTCATGGAGGAATTGAATGATACATCTCAGCTTCTCATACATGTCCATAAAAGCGATTGCTTTCTTAGTGTTTAACTCTTGTCAATATTTTTAAAGAGATTAGACTTTCAGGTTATGAATGTATAAGTTCAGTCATTATTATAACAATGCAATTTGCAATCTCCTTTGATGACCCTAGTACAAACCTATTTCAAAGCATATCTTTTTCAGAATTCTAATTATTCAAATAGATAAATTTTTCCTAAATCCATATCACTACCATGAGATCATTCCAAAGACAATTAGTTAATTAATAAAAAAAATATTTAGGAAATAAATAAAGACAATTTCAAATAAATTATTTTGGATTCAAA
Organism: Idiosepius hallami; assembly: GCA_034780655.1. Classification (NCBI taxonomy): domain Eukaryota; kingdom Metazoa; phylum Mollusca; class Cephalopoda; family Idiosepiidae; genus Idiosepius; species Idiosepius hallami. The sequence continues at coordinate 926,315 of JAUZSX010000032.1, forward strand.
CTAATTTGTTAATGCTAAAGATGCCTATGAGTGAATGTAGTTAGACTAAGAAGTAAATAAAATTTTCAAGTAAATATTCTAATAAGAAGTTATCGTTAAACAATAATCAGTTAGTGCAGTATCCTTAACATAAACTAGAAGGTGTCCCAGAAGTGGTGCACCATATACTAATCTAAGAGGTCTAATGGAGTACCAATCCCAATCACCACTTAACTATTTTCTTTAGAGGTATCTTAAATCTTTTGTGTCCTAGAATCATCCACCCACTCTTGAGAATTTGAAAGTTGCGATGACTGGGTGCTAAAGGATATACAGAAAGAATCCCTCTAAAAAGTAAAGACAGTTCTACATAGAGAATTAAGGCATGTATTAATGCAAACAGTTATTTAAAAGAATTGATGCATGTGTTAATACAAAAAGGGAATAATTTGACAATCTGTTATGATTATGATCAATAAAATAGAAATTTTTATGTATTTTTTTAATAAACATCTGGATGGTGTGTGACTCCTGGGACATCCTGTATGCTATTGATCAGAGATATGTATTAATTTATAGAACAAAAGTTTAGTCATAATTTGTATATTCTATCTAAGAATTATGTTTTAAAGGCATTTAACAAAAAGGTACAATAAAGGTTTGAAAGAATTAGTTAATATTTCTTACCTGCAGGACAGGACTGCTGAAGACAGTACTAACATGAACTGCAAACATGATGATTGCAAATAATATACAAACTAAAAGATCTGACTGTAACCGATCACTCTGAAAGTAAGAAGGTTGAAAAGTTCAGTTGATAATTCTAGATACTTTTCAATAGCGAAGCTTTATCAAGGCATTGATTGAATTTCTACAGACCAAGCAACTATTCAAGCAGCTATCAGAATTTATGAAAATGAAATTTTTGTATAAAAGGAAAATCCCAATAACATAAATGACTGTGTTTTCTCATTTAACACTTAGTATATCTAACTTAATGTCATATATTATAATATGACATTAAGTTAGATATACTATTAAACCATAATTTCTTGTATTTCATTTATTACAAAAATTATCACTTGGTATTATCACTAGGGCTGTGACAATCATCATTATCATCATGCAGTCTTTTAGTCTTGAGGATGACTTGTCAGGGCCACAGTGCTCTGCCACCTTGGCTCCTGACTCGCTTGCAAAGTTTTAAAGTGTATTAATAATAGTTATTCGTAGGGTTATGACAAAATGATTCTATTAAAGAATAATCTTATTACAGCCCTAGTTCTTAAAGCTGAAAATATTTCTTAATAAAAGCATTTTGTTGCAGTCCTACTATGGACTACGGAATTAAAAGAAATAGTAAAATTACAAAATATTCAAGTAATGACAAGAATATTTTTTTAATAAAAGCATCTGATCATCACTTAGTATTAAGAGACTGGTCTAGCTTTAAGGAAAGTTGTTTTTTGTTTTTTTTCTGTGGTGGGGCCATATTTGTTACAAGAATGAGGTTAAAAACAGAGAAAATTCCTAATAAGATGACTGTAAAAAACCAAATGAAACCTTTTAAAAAAAATAATGTTTACTTACCACACATTTTTTAAGTTTATCTGGCAAGGGGTCAATAAGTTCATTTTCCCCTGGTTCTACTCGTTGATTAACACTTTTCCCACAAATCAAATCTTTTATAAGGGAACTGAAAAGACACAGTAAAATACATTAATTATATAAAGATGAAAAAAAAAACTATGGAAAGACCTTGATTAAATATCAAGTATACTTATGTATTAAAAGGATAACCCAGTGGCTCTATACTTGGATTGGGTAGCGACAGTGGAGCATTGGTAGAAGCTCGGGCTGTGAGATCGTGTTACACGAGTTCAAATCCCAGTCAAAACCATAACTTTCACTTTAGCAGCCTCGGGCAGATGGGGCTCGTTAGCTCGGGAGAG
>JAUZSX010000032.1:933343-958178 GCA_034780655.1 Idiosepius hallami
CGTCCAAAAGTGCTCGCTTTAGAAGTGTTGGGTTGTACAGACACAGGAACGCTTCAACTGTATTATATTATAGCAGATAAACGTCATTTATTGAATAATAATTAGTTTAGGAATTAGTTATACATTTTATTACTTTTTTTATTAAGACATTTAAAAATAAACTAAAGCACATGAATTCCACAAATCCTTCAGACCCTATACCAAAAATATACTCTGAGATATGTTTGTCTCATTTAACAAAAAAGTCTAGTATCCATTTGATTAATATCTTATTGGAAATTTTTTTATCAAGGAAAAATTCTTATTTTACAATTATCATATCATTTTTTTTTTGTATTTCCATATCAATTACCTTTCATGATTTCTGTAGCAAATTCCAGGGATGCAGATGCAGTGAATGGAAAACCATATATAATGAAGGCCGTGGAGGACACATTGTGGGTTGCATAGTCAAGTAACTTTAAAAGGCCACAACACAAACAGAAGTAGAATGGACGGCTGAACACTATTAGACGATTGTAGCCCTGGAATAAAGTATAGTAGGTTCTAAGAAGTTAAGATAAATAATGAAATAAAAAAACAAAAAAATGATTTAAAAGTTTATCTATGGTAGCATTCATCATTTATTTCTTTATACAAAGAAAACTTTACATTTAACTATTTATTTTTCTGATAAATTATACATTTTTTAATAATGATTAAAGAAATTAAATTATAAAAATTTCAATTATTTTTCATAATCCAAACACAACTTCCAAGTCATCCATAGGGTTTTGTTTGGTTCGTATATGCTATAAGAATGTTTTTTTTTTAATTTTAAGATGTAAAAATTACTCTTAATGCACTTAATGTATAAAAATAAATACAATAAAATAGAAACAGATTTAAAATATAATTTCATAATAATACTTACATGCATAGGTGATGCAGCATCTGGCTGTACACTCTGCCAATTGAAAAATAAAAAAATTATCTATCAAAATATTTTTAAAACAAAATATATAAACCATATAATGAAACATTTTCTTCCATTTCAGATGATTTCATAATTTCTTATTCAAAATAGACTATATATTGTTTTAATAAAAATATGCAATTACACACTACAACTTCCCACACACATAAATTGAAATTTTTTAAAAACCTTTTTTTTTTCAGAATATTATTTCTTTAAAATGACTGATTTTGTAAATAGATGATGCCAGGATTTTAGTAGTTAGAATTTAAAACAATCAGTGTAAGATAGACCAGAAATTGTACCCTATTCATAATTTAGTTATTAAATCCCTATAAAATGTTTGAAGAAAAAACACTTATTCATCCATATCTAAAAGTTACATAAAAAATATTTAGGATAACCTTTAAGTCTTTTATAATTCCTATATTTCTGAAGACTTTTTCCAACTTGAATGAAAGACAGGATTTATAAATGTACTTTCAATAAAAAAAATCATAGTTTTCTTTTATGTTGAAAAACTCATATAGGACTTTTTTTCATTAATAACATACTTTTTTTTCTATTTTCTTAATGCTTTAATTAACAACTAAGAGAGAAACAGAGAGACAAAATAGGCAAGTAACCAACCATGAATTTTTAATTTTATAATTTATTACAAAATCAGGAACATAATTTTAAATTGCATCAATACTTTAATATAAACCATTGTACTTTTTATACTATAAAAGGAATCCAGTTCACAGGGGAAAAACTTTTGCCAACGTAAATAAAACTAAAAATATTTCTAATCTAATGTCCCAACAAACATTTTTCAAATTGATTGTCATTCACTAATTAAGGTGGATGATAACTAAAAGAAAATGCATAATTTTTAAACTATTCTGGTTGGTTAGAAGTTTGAATGGCTTATGTGTGGATTTGACTTACCTTGAGCAAAGAATACTGACAGCTTGCTAAGATGAAGCAAAAGAGGAAAATGTAAAAGTCCTGGTAAAAATGAGATGAAAGTATAAGTGCTCCAAGAGAACTGACGGCTATTGCCATAAGCACTGCAACCAGATTCTCACTGATAGTAAGATTCCTGTAGGATAGATATTGAAACAATAGTAAAAACATACTATAATTTGGAAAATAATTATAAAAATTAGATTTAGTTAATATGCATACAATCTAAAATATTAAAAAAATGATTTTATCTGACTCCTCAAAATCTTATTCTGAGTTTTCTTTTGAGAAGTTATGGAATGCAATTATTTTTTAATATCTATTGCTGTGTATATTAGTAATTTTTTTCCACATAAATGTTAAAAACGAATTATAAATGGTTACCTTTTTAAAACAATATTAATAAAATAGTTTTAAAAAGAATAAAGGAAAAAAGAGATTGTCTACGGAAAAATTTAAGATTAATATAATCTATACCAGAGATAATAGAACAGCAATATAAATCAGCAATACCAGATGATTACAGAATTACTCTCTGATCTTTCATCTTGAATGAACATGCTTTTAAGAGTTCAAAGGTATTAATGACAACTAACGCTATGTTGGCTACCAATACCATTAAATAATCAAGTTTTAAAAAAATGCATGTTTTGGGTAAAAAATTAATCATCTGGTTTAAAATATTTGGGGTAGAGTACAGTAAAAATTTTGTTTTAATTGTACATTCATGAAACTTGATAGATATTGTATTAAAAGAAAACACCAAAATGCCATAACATTAAAAATAAAATCAAAAAAAGTCTCAGCTTTTGAAATACTTACCTATCTAATAGTGCCAATAATGCTAACCTATCAAAGTGTATTTTGACATATTTGTTTGGAAATAACCAGAATTTGTAAAATTGTTTCGGCTTATCTGGAGACCTATGATAAGAAGAGGCCTCCGTGACAGATGGACTGTCTGAAAGATCACCTGTGCTGGGCATTGCATATGATTCTACTAATCCTGATTGAGACGTCCATAACTGACCCATTTGGCTTATTTGCCAAGGGTAGAAAGTTTGAGTTGTACGCATGGCTGAGTCAAAATCCAGCGAAGTCGGACGAAAAGTGGTAGGCCGTTCATCAACCTTCGGTGATGGAGCAATTATTACTGGAGACCCTGAGCCACTGCTGGAGGAACTTTCCCTGAAACTAAAAAGAAAAAATAACATGGGGATATAAATATAAATTCAGCTAAAACCATTGTGTAAATGAGGTTTAGAATAAGTGACAATATAAGAACTCATTTTTTACAATTACAAAATAAGAAAGCTATGAATCTAATTTTCAATGTAAAAGACCCAAATTTTTCTAATAAATATATCATTTTTCTTTTGTTCTATGAATATATATCGAGAATTCTAGTTTATATTCATTATTTTTTTTTAATTAAGTAATTGTATTTTTCAAGAAAAAAAATTAACACAGTAATATTTTTTCATGCTTTTCAAAAATAGTATAACATAAGAGGATAAAATTCAATAAATACAAAATGTAGAATTCAAAAAGAGCAAAAAAAAATAGAAGCCGATATGAAACTGAGAATTTGACCAATTATAAAATTAATGAAAACTATTAATTATTACTATCTTCTGAAAGACTTTGATAAATAAACTAAATTTTCTAAATTAAAATGGTAGATTAAAAAAAAAAATAATAATAATGTATAATTAAAACTAAAATTATAATTAAACTATAATTAAAATATTCTCATTGAAAAAATAAGTACCACCTTTATGTTGTACCTTCAGCAGATAAAAAGAGCAGCAAATATGAAAAACTTCCCTATAATTCTTAAGAAAAAAAGTTTTTTTTTTTTAAAGATATTAATACTACCAACCCTTTATCGGTAGACTTCATCATGTCTATCCATTTTTCTTCAGTATCCAAAACTCCCTGTGCTACACCAGAACTATTCTCACCAAATGTGTAGGTAAACCAATTACCTAGTATAGAAAAAGAAGTCAACAATAAATTAAATTCAGGCAATTTTCGAATGTTTATAAGTCTATTTCATATATATATTATAATGATTAAAAAGCTATTATCTTGAGCTTGTTTATCTATTTTAGCATCTTGCTCATTCATAAAAAATGGGTTTTATTAAGTATGTCATAGAATTACTTAAAAGCTAAAATGCAAAATTAAAACTCAGTCTTGAAATTTTAAAATTTATAAAAATTATCCGATGTACTTCATATCAAACTATGATAGAGATAGTTTAAAATTTTAGTAAAAAGACCAAAATTATAAGATAAAGAAATTAAATTCTCTGAGAAACAGGATTTCTGTTGCATTAAAGAGTAGTTTAAATTTATAACCCCAAATGCAGACAGCTAGTTAGTCAAACAGTTGACCTCATCTATTCTGATATGAATGTTAAAACTATAGTAGAAGAAGTACATTGAATTTATTGTTTTATATCAAAAGGTTTTGGTCTGATAGTGAATGCAACAGAACAAGCTGGAATTGAGCTTTTACATGCTTGGATTATTCCAGGATACAGAATTTAATGCTTTTTGCTTCACTGGGATATCTATTAAAAGACTATTGTAGTTGCGGTTGGCATTATGGATATAGATTCAATAAACATTGTGGATATGCATAAAATAATGATATAATTAGATATTTTTGTTAAAATGATTTTTAAAAAAAGCTGCATGTAAATTAAATATCCTCTGGAATGTATTTTGATCTTTGATGATTTCTACATATATGATACACTGTAGGTTTTAAGATAGTGGACAAAATATTAAATCATTTTAATGGCATTATTGGGATAAGACTATTGCATTTATACAAAAGTCACAAGTATATAAATTAATAAAAGAAAATTATTTTAAAATTTTTATATAGATTTATACAAAATGCATTGTTTTGATTTTTTTTTCTTTGAATTAAATTTAAAAAAAGTAGAAATTTGAAAATGAACATCAATTTACCAAGTTCATCCTGAAAATAATGCATTGCTCCTTCTGTGGTATCATCATGAGAAGAAGCTAAGTGACCACCAGACCCAACAATCATGTTGGATAGGGCAGTCAAAGGTGGGGAATTTCTACGAGGGGCACGTCTTGCTGCAACACGCCCATGCTCTCGACGATATCGTCGCCTATTATAAAAAAAATATAGAGGCATCGAAATCAATTAAATAAAAATGATAAAGACTAAAATATAGGTTAATACATTTAAAAGCTAATTACATATTTCTTTAATGATCATAAATTGAATTTTAGAGGTAACCAGTCAACTAATTCATAAAAAAAATAAAACAACAAAAGAATAGAAATAGTATTTTGGCAAATATTCCAGGTTATCTTTTTTAAAAAAAGGGTAAAATATATATATACAGGGTGGGCCAAAAGTCGCTTCGGGTTTTTTAATATGCTGTCAATTTGCTAAATATAATTATCAATTAAGCCCGATGTGAATTTTATAATTAATTATAATTAAGCCCGATGTGACTTTTGGCCCACCCTGTATATTTACATACAACAGGTGACCACATGCTTTACTCTGGCCTCATCAACCACCAACAAGGTGATAGCACAGTTTCAGAGGTTAAGGCCAAAATTCTATTTTGCTGGGCTGTTAATCTAACTCTTTGTGAGTTAAAGGTTATTTGGTTTGCAACATAATTCAAACCTTTGCCGATACTACTAGCCAGTAAGTGAATGTAAGACTCACAAAGATTTCTATTACATAAACTTCTTTATTACTTAGCATAAAAAATATGGCATGAAAGAGAGAAAAAAAAATAAAGTAAGTACGAACCTTGCTTTTTGATCGTCCTTGTAAAAAAAATCTCTGAGAGGTAAAAGTGCTGATACCTCAGTGGGAGTGAGTGATTTAGAATCTGTCGAACGTGTATCTCCATCCTCTGGAAGTGGAGCACCACCTACAGCCCCACCTAATTCAGCTGGTGATGTTGCCTTATCCTTCATGACCGTGGGTTCTATAGGATTAAAAATGAAAAAAAAAAATTTTTTTTTTTAAATCATCATATGTAGAAGTGACGTTCCAAAAGTAATGCTACTTGTTTTTTTTTATTTCGCCTGAAAAGATCAGAGGGGATTGCAAATTGCATTATTTCTCTGTTGCAGATATTGATGATGTGGGACTAAGAAAGCAACCAGTCATTGATGTGCATCAGAAGCAGAAATGCGTCATTGGATTTTTTATAAAAATTTAACCAATCAATATTTAGCGTTGCCTATTGAACATCTACAAAGCTGATGCAGTTGATGTCAGCACAGTTAGATGGGTTTATTGATTTCAGAGTAGTGACAGAGATGTGAGTGACAATGCGCACTACAAATACACAGGCTCTCATTCATCTCTAGAAAAAAATGCATTGAGAATGGTTGTGATGGTGTAAAAAAATAATTGGAGCACAAAAGATTGCTTGTATTAATGATACTACACCTGTCTTCATGGGTTTTCAACTGAGTTAAAAGTTTAAAAAATAAGAGGCATTATTTTTCAATTTCAATATATGTTTTTAATCTATAACTGATAAAACATTCAATAATCACACATTTTTAATGCGAGTAAACTAACCCAAATGTTAGTCTTTTTTTTCATATTATTAATATATTCATTTTACAATTATTGCATTACTTTACATCTTTTTTCTAAAGAAACTTTGCAATTGTCTTCAAATATACACACTAATCTAAACACTAACAGTTCAGTGTCACAGTGCCACCTGAACAAAAACGGATGAATAGTAACCTAATTGCTTGTGCTTTTTCTTTTAACATTATTGTATTTTTTAAAACATGATGAACACACATTTACATAGTAAATTATCCAATTTATTTTCAAAAACAGCAGTTGTTTTTAAACCAAATAAATATTCAAATCAAAATTTTTCATATAATTCTGGTATATTTTTTTAAAGTTTCTACTTTCAGAAATTATATCTTAAAAAGTTCTTATCAAAAAACTTGCCAACCCATAATACTATATCAATTACAAACACTTACATGTGAAATCAATATTAACTGAATAAAATAAAGTGCTACAACTTCAAATAAAGGAGAAATAATTCACAATATTGTTTTTTTACAACTTTCGACAATTTTAATCTGCTTTGTTTATAATATAATTACTATTTAATATTGTTTTTTATGCCCTTTTCTTTTTTCCAAATTTCTGAATTTGAAGTATTCATTAGACATCTTTATCCAGGTCATATAATCTTTCCTTAATATATAAAAACAAAACTGCCCATAACTTTACCTTTTAGTCGGCCATCTTTGTTCTGGTCATCGTTCCGTGAATAACTTCGCTCTATAAAAAACATACATATTTAAATATATTTCTTTAAAACAAAAATGAAAAAAAAACATCCACAAAGAAAAAGTCTAGAACTGAAAAAACTTATCTGAAGTATTATTACAGGTGATACAAGTTAGCAGGGAGAGGAGAAGATAGTTAGGCAAGTCCAAGCTAAACATTGCACAGGGAAAGAAATACCGTAAGTAGATAGTTAATAATGTTGCGTAAAATGCAAAGGTATTAACAGAAAGTAATGAAAATTATGTATTATGATTAATTTAGGAGTAAAAGAAGCATTAAGCCTAGCATTTAAAAACTTACTTGTTGGCTGTACAACAGCTTTTAATTTGCGCATCTTTTCAGGGAATTCATTATTATCATCTAAGATTTCAATGATGTTCCTGCGCAGTGTTTCAGGATCTGGAGGGTCAGGTGATGCATTAAATGGACCCTCATCTATGAACGGGAAAAAAGGGAAAGGATTCAACAAGATCAAAATAAAAAAGTTAGACATATGTACAAATATATTGAGGTATGTTTAAGCTAAAACCATTAATTTAAACTGGTTTTCTTATAAAAGATAAAACTAAACTTTATTTTTGCTTTTTTTTTTTTTTCAAATTCACCTCTGAATCTGTGCATTCAACCCCTCTTTTTTTTCTAATCACTTTGACAAAACATTTTCACCCAAATTATCATTATCATTTTTAAAGAAAGTTATTACAATGTTAATATTTATTTATCAACATTTCATTAAAAAATCACATCTTCATAATGAAATCGAAAGTTAATTAAAGAAACATACAACACCCTGAATAGGCAATTTATATAAGTTTGTTTGTGTACATCAAATATTCTGATTGAGCATAACAAAATAAACAATAAAGAGCATGCAGGTTTAAAATATTATTAAATTTTAAATTAAAAAAAAATTATAAAAAGGGTTATTTTTATTTATTTATACATAATTTTGTTGAATTTCTAATCCTTAATGCTCTCATTGATCAAAACCATCTTGTGTTTGTTTTGGTATTTGTTGTCATAGTCAGCCAGAATATCAAATAGCCATTCAAAAAGAAGTATATATATGGACCATAATTACCAATATTGATATTTTTAAGCCTTTCATTAAAATGTATAACTGTGTATGAACTTTTATAATGTACGAGCATCAAGCTTTAAAAATATAATTAATATTGTTTTTAGCATCCAAGCTTTTATGACACCTTGTATAAATATATTTGCAATTTTATATCAATGAGAATTTATTTACATCAAGTATTTTTCTAAAAATCAATATGAGAATTATGAAGGAAAAATATCATTTATTGGTAATAAAATGATAAATATGTAATCAAAATGAACAAATATTAAAATAAAATGTGATTTAATTAAAAAAAACTTTAATAAGATAAAACTTAGGTTTAAACTTTTTAAGGTTAATTATTGATAACTAGTTAATTTGATGTTTCAGATAGTGTATTCTTTGGTCTGCTTCAGATGCTTTTTAATGGATTTCAAACTCCAGAGTAATATAATCCTCACTTGTTTTTGTCCAGATATGAATTATAATTTCTTACTTCCTCATCAAAAAATGCAATGTTATTTTTCCTTTGAAAAAAAAAACAACAGAAGCAAGCCAAATATTGCTGTGTTTTAAAAGTTAATAATAAAATATCAGGGCGAACTCAATAATTCATGTATATAAGTAAAAAAAAATAGTTTATATGATTTGTTTTTAATTCATAAGAATATAGTTATCTTAAAAGATGAAAAAAATCTTTAAAATATGTGACCAAATAGCAAAGTGAAAAAGCACATGCACACAAAACATCAACCAATAACTAAAAACTAAATATTAATAACAAAATAATAACTAATATAATACAAGATTCTCACTTATTTTCAATTTATTGTATTTTAAATGCCAAACATTTATAATAGCTGCCACTTCATCCAATTACATAGAAATAATTCAAATAAATTTATAGATTTTCAGTTTTCAAATCAAACTGATTTAATCTAAAGTTTCAATATATGATAGGTTTTTAGAGATCATGATTATTTTTGAGTTTATGTGCCATTGATATCAGATCTAAACAACAACTCAATCAGAAATAAATTTTTCATCAACATTAATGAAAAGATTTAAGTCAGCAAAAAAATAAAAATAAAAAATAAAACTGAGGTAAATAGATTCTAAGCAAAAAAAAAAGGGAAACAAACAGGATTTTCTTTATAGATTTTAAAAGAAGGAAACTAGAAATTTAAGACCAATATTACCAAAAGATATTTCAATTTTTTTAATTACAAAACTTGTTTCTTAATTCCTAATATTAAAAAAAAAATCAAATGAAAATGCAAGAAAAAAATTAAAACACAAGAAAAAAAAAAATCTCAAATTCAAAAGAAGATGGTAAAATGAAACTTTTAAAAACCTGGGTAAAAAAATAAATTGAAAAATGAAAAAATAAAAAAGTTTTATACAAAATGTACAACAATGTTTTTTAAATGAAAGAATGGATGAGATTGTTAAAAAATAAAATGAAATAAAATGGTACAAGAAAATTTGAAAGGTTTATAACAAATGATAACAAACTTAAAAATCACTAAGTAAAAAAAATGATGAACTAAAACTAAGTCTGAAACACTCATAAAATATTCTAATTGAATAAAAAATAAATGCATTTGATGGTGCAAATGAAAAAGGAAAGGATTGTTATAAAGATCAATAACCTCGGAGTAGATATATAAATTTTGGATGGTTTGTTTTATTTAATGGCATATCAACCTTATGGCCATTAAATGCGGAGAATGATTTTTGATAAATGTCTTTTAGTAAACACATTCTGTGAATAAAACAATTCATATTATTCAACCAAGGCATTTGCTAAAAATAATAATATTAATACTTTTCCCGAAGAATTTGCTAGAATTTGAACATAATATATTGACTAGAAATTGAACTTAAATATTATGATTGCAAAGTTTTAGCACTTAATAATTTTTGGACTTTTGTCTTCATCTTTCATAAGTATTATTTTGACTACACTTTAGCCAACGTGTCTTCTGGCGTTTGTTAGGAGACTAATCATGACCCGGGATAGGAACTCAGAGTCTTGTAACCATAAAAGAGCGATAGATAACAAGTATGTAAAGCAGTGCTTGCTGGGAATACAGTTACAAGAGTGAGTTGCTATCAGGAGGGAGGGCTGTAGTTAATCACCTGACAAAGTCCAGAGGATAAATTGACAGAAACATAAGGATAAAAAAACTATGAAAGACGAAGACAAAAGTCTGAAAAATAAATCAATAATGATATTAAGAAGTCTCATCTCAAAGGGTTCTCAGATAAATACAAAAACTTGTTATGTCTTTCTTAGAATGGGCTTGTTAAGATTAGTCACCTGAAATATCAGACTCCAAAAATTAACAACCCTCAAGTACTCTTGGGTTGCAGATCTTTTCAACATTCAAGGAAGGAGGTTATGAAACACACAAACCAAATGAAGGAATAGGAAAGAAAAAGAAAACAAAATGAAAAAAAAGGAAAGCAGAAAGGAGTGCAAAAAAGGAAAAAAATTATTTTAATTTTAAATGGTCACACAATCAAATAATCCTATCTCACAAACCAAATCACCAGATAATCCAGAGAATACATTCAAGTTTTGGGGGGTTTTGTTTAAAAAAAAAAAAACTGTATATCATATTGCTCTTAAGTTTTTTTGTTTTTCATGTTAAAGAAGAATTATTTCTTTTTGTGAGTAAAAAAAATTACTGTTTTGGAAATAGCCAAACAATATATAATTTAACTAAAACTATAGTTTTAAATTTAATATATTTTAAAATACAATATTTTTGTTGTTTTAATGTTGAACTACTTTAATAAACTACAACACTTTTTGAGGGAATACCATCAAATTTCCAGCCAAAGCGTTAACACGAATTATCATTAAACACTGCATTAAAGTCAGTGAAATTAAAGAGAAGATACAAAAAAAAAATGTTGAGAAAAATTTGCTTGACTTTCTATTAACTAAAAAAATCTAATCGCCATTTTACAAACTTATTACAGCACATTCATGACATGCAGATTGACCGCATGTCTTGGGTTTACTATTGAGAGGATCAGTAATTTTTATATACGTTAGTAGGGAGCTGAATAAAATTATGTTTTGTGTTTTTTTTAAAGTGGTTTAGCACAGATTTATCTTTAAACCCAACTTTGGTAAACTTTGGAATTATTGTTTGTATGTTCATAATCATGAAAGAAAAATTAAAGAAAAACCTAAAATATCAAATTTACATAAATAAAGGGAAATCTTTAGTTTGTTGAATACCAATGCTTTCATTCTTTTAAGGTCTATTTACAATATGATATAAAGTTGTTGGAAAAAAGAAAAGAAAATAAAGGTTTATTCATTCACAGCAATACTCTGACTTATACAGGAACATACCTGAAGGACTGCTGGAGACATTTTGTGAGGACTGCTTAAAAGAAAACTGTTTTGGAATTGCTCCGCTGTTTTTTAAATCCAACTCATCAGTGCTTGGGCTGCTTGGAGAGGTGTTTTCATGTTCTTTGAGCAAGTGATATTGGCCTGGTTGCTCTCGGCCACCAGCCGGACTTGTGTCTCCATCATATCCTTCACCACCCATTAATGGAGGACTGGTGTCTTCGTTGGTGATGGTGCTTGACGATTCAGACACATCCAGGTGGGAATGACTTTCACCTGATGAAAACATACACACAAACACACATACATACATGCACACACATGCACAGATGCAAACAGGAGGGAAAAAATATATGAATAATAGGCATTATGAGGATTTATGAGAATATGAAAGCAAAAAGTTTAAGTTTAAAAAGAAAATAAAAAAATAAGAAAATTGATATTGTTTCACATTACTTAAACTAGATAACCTTAAGATTCATTTCTGTTTACATATTAGACAAAAATAAAAAAAACTAATTTTTTAAATTAACTTTATTTCAGGTTTATATTATATATGAGTAAGGACTGAGGTCAGTTCATTATATAAAAATAAATAAAATTAATACTTAAGAAAATTTTCTTTTTGTCTATTAATAAATAATTAGAAAAAAATATGTAGATTCTCAACAATATATATATTCAGAAAATATATTTTTCAGGAGATGAATAAATGCCATCATAAATTTAAATCAAATATTATTAATCCATTGTGTAATTTTTCAATATCAATGATAGCAACCCATAAAAAAAATAAGAGATTTCTATAAAAAAATATAAAAAAATGATCACTCTACTTGCCAAAAATTTTCATTTTGATATACATTAAATACTGGTGGTTTTCCATCTACAGGTTCATATAATAGCTTTTAATTTATAACTTTTAAGATTAAGTAAGGTAGGATAAAATTAATAATTTACAGTCCCACTGAAGAATATACAAATGATAAAAAAATACTAACAAAAAATTATTTAATTAAAAAATCTATTGAAACTAAAAAGTAATTAGAAAAATTGTATTTTCATACCAACATTGATTTTGCAATTGTTTTAGTTTTGAAATTATTGTTAAAGCTTTCACAATACACATTGATATATTTAATACTAATAATAAATGTCAAAACAATCTGATGATTAAAATATATTTACACAAATTATTAAACATCAAAATTTCCATGAAAGATCAACAAGATAGCAAAAAAAAATGAATGAATAAGTCCTATTGATTTATAAAATGTGTGATTCATTAAATGAGTAGATTATGTGTGTAATTACTGACATGGAAGGGTTCAAAAATATGTACTATATATAAATGAAATGAAAGAAATGATGATTTGTAGTAATTTTTCTGTTTGGAACTATGAAATAATGTTAATATGTACTGGAAGCCAAACTTTAAAAAATAGAAAAATCCTTAATCATAAAAAGGAAAAAAAAAACAAAAAAACAAAAACAAATAAAAAAGACAAAAGTAACAAAAATAATTCATATCATACTAAACTTTTCAAATTTATATTTTTTTAGTGATATCAACTTCAAACTAAAAACTTTATTTCATTTTTAAGTTGAAATAACACTTCCAGATATATTCATTCACTCTTATATGCTAAGTCATTGAATTCAATTAAAGACTAGATAAGATTCTAATTAGGCTTAAAAAATAAAGTCAATTAGTCATGACTAAAATCCTTTAAAAATGTAATAACTCATCTGTATAACTAATCAATCGATCACTGGTTTTTAACACTTCTTTTCAAACTTGGCAATTTTATCATTTTTTAAAAGATATCTTCTTACACGATTTTTGTTCCTTTAAATGTTAAAATAAATTCTAGTTTATATAGAGAAAAATATTCTATCAGGTGATTCTGCCAAACTGTTGTTCAAAATAACATCTGGCAGCCTCTTTAAGGTATTTTCTTAATAAAAACATTTTTGTACAAGAAAGATTATGGTTACAGAATTAAATCTCATTAATCAAATTAATCAGATTTTATTCTCAATTTGTAAAATTCATCTTATAAATGAAAACAAGCAATATCATTGAATTTTTAAAACAGTCTACACTATGTTCATTTCCCTAGAGATTAAATAATTAGTTTAAGACTTTATAAAAAATCTTTAAAACTAATATATATATACATATATTTACAAAACAAAAAAAAGATGAAAAATGTTGAAACTGCTGTTACAAGAAAAGATGTTTAAAATATCAGAATTATTTAAATGGTTATCATATGACAATATAAGAAAGGTTGGTATCTAAATTAAACAATCAACCTCAAAAATGATGTTCACACTGAAAACCAGAAGTTAAGAAAAAGTCTAATGATTTGTCATATTTTTTGTGAAGCATAGATCTATGCATGGCTTTTAATAGGACCTAAACAAATAAATTTTTGTGGATGGATAAAAATTTAGAAATCATATTGGTAAATGGGTGAGTTTTTTCAAAATATTTTATTCATAAAAAAACTTCTTTGGTTTTATTTATATAAATATTGTCAAGCTCAGAGGCATATCACTTGTAACCCAATTTTGATCTTTATCAATGAATGTTTAACTTTGCTTACTTTAATAAAACAAACTAATTATTTTCGAGTAAAACTACAAATAATCAGAGAATACATTTTTTCAATGTTCAGAATTTAATAAATTTTTAAAAGATAAAAAAAATGAAAGATTAAATTCTCTAGCAATAGGATTTTAAAATTTCAAAGCTTTTAGTTTATATTGGGAAACATATCTATTTATCACAAGAGGAAAAAATCAATGTCGAAATGATGTAAAAAAATACTTTAGATGGACTATTGTCAGTATATTTAATAAATAATGGTTGCGGAGAAGGTATTGGTTGATTTAAGGTCATCTTTAACAACAAAAAATATTAATTATAAAAAAAGTGTATATTTTGATTGTAAACCAAGAAATAATATGACATTAGATTTGAATGAAAATAAAATTGTTTTCATTAAAATAAAAAACTATAAAACAAATAACATTTAATAAACTACTTGCATACATAATATTTTTAAATACTTTTCATAAATGAAAAGAAATTTTATGTTATCCACATATATCCTTAAAATTTATTTTTTATTTCATAATAACATTCTTGTAAATTATTCTTAAATAAATAAAGCACTTATGAATTAATCTACATCTAATATATATAGATAAGCTTATATACTTTAAAATGTCCTATTCTGGGAAAGAAATAAACTTTCAAAAACTATGAAACTGATTCATTTAAAAAGGCAATTATTAACAAATCATAAATAATGATAAAAAAATATACAAAATTAATTCTAAATAACTTAGGCTGACTTTCTTAAAAGAATAGGGGATATATCTAGTTAGTCGAGTACAAATCCAAGTTAGGCACAAGGCCAGTTTCACATGCTCATTATATTTCCTAAATTTTTGTAATCAGTGTTGCCCTTCACATAGATAAGTTACTTTCATTGAGTTGACAGGTCTTATCCACAGGGGTTTTTGGAATAAGTGTTATCCTTACACCTAGTTGAGTAACTCTCCCGAAAGAATCAGCCTCATTTGCCTGAGGCAGCTGAAAGTGTACGAAATGGTTTTGACTGAGATTCAAACTCATGTAATATTATTCTAGAGTCCAAGCTAATTCCACTGATCCACTCACAGCTCATTCTTTAAAAAATAGAGGATTCAAATGAATTCAAAATAAAAAAATAATAATCTAATGGTAGATTTGTGTCATCGATAATTCTAAAAATATTATATCATTTTTTTGAAAATAGTCTCGGTATAAAACAAATACAAAATTATATTCTAATTACGAAAAACGGTTTTACTTTTTTTATATGATACAAGCCATTAAAAAGTTTTCTAATGTATTTCAGAAAAATCCACAAAGAGAGAATATTTTTAAAGAACGAGCGAAAGTATATATTTAGAAATATTCATTGGCATATATAGAATTGCTATTTACTTGGTGTTTAATTTTAAATATATCCACCTACAATCTCAAAATTTTTCACCACTAAAAAAACTACTTTTTAGATTTAACCTGAATTTTGAAGAATAAGAAAAAGAAGAAAAAAACAGCCAAGGAAAAGCCAATAGAATAGATAATAAAAAAAAATTATCAAAACAAAATTGAGCTAACACACACACACATACAAAGAAAAGGCAATATGTTGGAAGAAAAAGCATTTCAGGCATAATGGGGAAAATCTAGTAATGTTAAAATTTTCATTAGATATTGATCTTTTGGTAAAAATATCAGATATGTTATAAAGTAAATAAACATCAAAACTATAAAGTATTATTATTTGTACAGCAAATAATTTTAATCTTTTTCTTTATAAAACATTGGATAAGACAGATATTTCTAATCCCATTCTTTGTCCTTTAAAATGGCTATATATTCAAACATAAAAAAATTATTCTAAATATTAATGATTAAAAACACTAAAAGATAGTTATCAATTTTTAAAAACCAAATAAAAAACAAAAAATGTATTTTCGAATATATCAATAAAAAAGTGAAAAAGTAAAAAGCTAGATGATGTTTTTTTTTGTTTTGTTCTTTTTTTTATTCTAACTACTTATATTTTGAACAAGATATCATCTTCAAAATATCATCCTAAAAAATAACTAATTAAAATCAAATAAAAAAAAGGTTTTCCTTTTAAGAAAGAATGAAGCTTTAAACACGCCAAACTTTTTCCAACATTTCTAATTAAAAATAACAATGTATTTTTCACCATCAGTGCCATCAATCACAAGTGTATGTGTGCAGAGACAGGCAGAGCTCATTAATGCTGTATTTAGATTTATATAAAACTGATAAACAGGCAGGAGAAAAAGAAAGAGAAAAAATAGTGGTCAATAGAGAGATACAACCACAAAGAAATAATTTGAGATAGAAACGAAAGAAATTATATGAAAATAATGAAATCGTGATTTTTTAATCAAGCAAACAAGTGCAACTTGATATTTATAAGCAAAAATAAAAAATTTTTAAAATAAAAGATAGCCGACACAAAATACAAATATGTGGAGGAAAAGATGAAATTGCATACTACAAATATTTTGAAAGAATAACAGAGAGGAAAGAGAGTAGGAGATTGGCTCTTCCAAGGCTAAAATGGTAATAATTTCTGTAACAATAAGAATGCACATACATGTGTCTATATGTGTGTGCATAGCTCATTAACTCTGGCCAAACTATTATAGAACTACTGACAAAATATAAGATAGGCTCACACATAAAGCAACAAATAGAGCAGAAGTGCAAAAGCAGTGATATTTACAAAAATTAAATTTAGAATAATAATGATAATTCAAATTCGTAAATATTAAAATTATTTTAGATAACATTTAAACTGCATCACTTCAAAGAGAATTCATTTTTCTTCTTTTCTTTCTTTAGCCAGTTGTGAGAGAGATCATTTACCTGAACTAACAGACTCACTGTCAGTACTGAACAGCCAATCCAGCCCCACAACACTACTTTGTTGCGATTGCATAGGCTCCGATTTCTTCTCATCCGAGCTGTGTAGCAGCCGCATAAATCGAAACATGCCGGAATCTCTGTTCTTAACTGCGGGGGGTACAGCAGCAGAAGCTCCTATAGATGTTGGGGTTGTTTCTATAACAGTTTGTCTTGAGATCATCCTTTGTCCACTAGTGAGTGCACCTGAAAAAGTGCGTTTGTTATTTCTGATATCCTTCAGCCCTGTGAATATATCCCCAACACTCACATCCAATGCACCTTTGCAGCTCGAGGACTGAGGGATATGTAACGCGATGGGATAATGGTGACCTCTTGCTGGCGGAAATGATGTTCTTTGGGATGACCTCAGCTTATGATCTGGTCGATACAAAGTTTTTTTGTCCATACTACTGCTTGCGGGCGACTTCTTGCCATTTAACCAGCGTTTTATCTTGGCATCCAGGGACCGAGTGCTTGGAGTCAATGTCTGGTAACGAAAGATACTATCGTCCGTATTTGTGTCATCGGAATCAGCTCCTCCACTGTCTACATGGGCTTGACGCCGTAGCCGTTTCGGATTATCACATTCCAAGCTATTTGAATGCGAGTGTCCAAATGACACAAGGCAGCTATTGTCTTTGCTATCCAGCGGAAGAAGCCTAGGCCTCTGGCGAGAGGCAAGGGCACAGTCCAGCGATCGCTGGAGCTGGTGGTGCGACTGTGACCCAGGGGTGCTGCCAGTGCTAACAGCCTGACCATACCAGCTCTCAAGAGAGCTCTTTGTCCGGCGTACTGCCTTCCGACGTTTTATCTTTGGTTCAGGAGACAGTTCCGTGTCGGCATCAGCACGGTGGCAACAGTCTGGGGTAGTATTTGAAAGTGAACTGCTCTTGCTCAACTGTTTTTCTACATAAACTTTGGTTGTTATCTTATTAGGGATATTTGTAGATGATTCGTCATCTGAAAAGAAACAAATAAATAGGAGTGGCAATTACCAAAGACAAAATAACTACTTTTAATTTTCTTTACCTGTAAAGGGAGCAGCCTCTTTTTTTAGACATTAGATTCTATAGTACTTCTTTTTTTTTTTTGCTAATGGATAGTTTAGGTTTTTGTTCTTACTATGTCAAGAAACCTATAAGGCGGAAGTGAATTAACACTAGACTTTGAATTATCTGAATAAAATCATCTTTATTAAATATAAAAAAATAATAATTCTAATCAAACAAAACATTGATTTTCTAAACAGAAATTGATATTTGGAAAACATGAAATTTTACTAATATCCTAAGACATTTCAATTTTCAAGATAACCTTTTAGAACACTTGTTACTCGATTATGAATTTCACTATCCATTAACAAAAAAATACCAATTTTCTTTTCAAATTAAAAAAAAATCTTTCAGAAATTGAAAGAAATCCATCAAGTGCATTACAAAATGGATTTTACTTTTTCCAAAATCATGAGGGTTTTTTTTTTACATATATCTATTGTTTAAGTATTTGATATTTGACTATGATAGATTTTTAACAAAAATAATCATAACAGTGAATCAAATATTTTAGTCATTTCAATTCACTTAGTCAGCAAATACATTTCTAAAATAATTGCAATCATACATAATATTTCAATAACAAGAGTAATTAGAACTTTTATATTACAAAATTAAATATCTTTTATGTCTTGCCTTCCAAAGAAGGAACATAAAATCATTTGGAATTACTCAAGGATTTTGTTTATCAATTCTCACAATATACTGGGTAAAACCTTGTTAAAGCTATCCAGAACTAAACTAATATAGAATCACTTGCACTAAAAAAAAAAATCAACAGTAGTTTAAAAAAATATTAACTGTGATAATTTCATTTCTTTAGACAAATCTTACAATTTGTTTCTAATTTGTGAAAGATTTGATTGAAACAAATCATTCGAAAGGATTATTCTAAAAAGCTTTTAAACTTTAGTCAAGGTTATCTAATATCTGTTGTAAATGAAAACAGAGCGCATACCAATATGTTTATATGTGACATGCTTTACAATGAAGGATACATTCTTTTATAGTACTTATTATTATATATAAATTATTGATATGCAATCTGTAATCAATTAAGCTAAATCTTAATTCTAATATTCTATTGATATAATTAATTTATTCATGAGTTCTAAGTTTTTATTTTTTAATAAATACCTGTTACAAATCTGTCTTCATGACTAGCTTTAAGAGAATCAATTTCCAGGAACTTTAAAAAAGTAATTTTAATAGCTTTTTGTTTGTTTAAATGTAGATTCGTTTTTGCTGATTAAAAACAATATTTTTTTAAAATATTTTTTTATGTTCAAACTAAAAAAAAGAAACATCCAACATAATATCTTTTTAGAACTTTATATTAAATTTAGCAAAATTTCATTCTACATATGAGTTTTTGTCAGAAATTGAAAAAAAAAAAAAAAATTCACATCACTTCATTTTTTCCAAGAAATAAATAAATGAAATATTTGTCCATGTGAATCAGGTAAATTCATCCTATGACATAATTTCTCTTGAATAGCTTTTTTTCTTTTCTTTTTTTTTTTTTTATTTCTAATAAAAGTTCCATGGAAAAAAAATGTAAAATGTAAACAAAATTGGCCATTTTTAGACCTATTTATTTTAATGAATGTTAGTGATATGTAACACAGTTAAATACTTTAACGGATTGAGGAACAGTTTTTGAAATATTCTAATAAACCTGCAAGTTGTACGAAAATAACTTTTCTATACATTGAATAAAAAAACCTTCTTAATCTTTCTTACTCTCCTTCTAATGAAAATTTATGAAGAACAAAAGCTTAAAACTTTTATATTTACATAATGTATGCTTAGAGATAATTTTTAATAAAAGTCAAATTTATGCATACATTTATAGAAGTGAATAAAAAAATTGCCAAGAAAAAAATTCCTACCTATAAGCCAGTTCTTCAGAGATACAAACGTCGATATTTAGCAAAGTCCAGGCTTTCATTTTCTTTCTTAACCATCATATCATTAATGCTGAACGAGTTTGGGTTTTCAAAAGATTAGGCAGGTTGGAGAACAAACATTTCTAGAGTTCAATTAAATCTTCTGGTAGCCTATTGTAGCCTAATATACACTCGGTGTTCATTTATGAATATGTATGCACAGTAGCATTCAAAATATTCAGAATGGTTCTTCTTTATCACTAAATATAGAATAACTTTTTTTAAAACTATGCATTAATTTAATCTGGAGACTTTTGGCCTCCTCTATCATAGTTGTTCTTTGACCACGTTTTTGCAAACTTATAATCTGGCCTCCATCAGACAATTACAGTTTACCACCTGATGAAGTCCAGACGATAAGTTGGCCAAAACATGGTCAAAGAACAACTATGATAGCTGTGAACAAAAGTCCACACAGACTAAATTAATACATAAAGACGCATCATCTCAAAAGATTTCCCAAATGCGTACAATTTTTTTTAATATTTAAAACTGTGTCCTGTTATACATATATCACATTTTAAAGAAGATTGATATCTTTTTTTTTGGGCGGGGGTAGATGAATAACTCAGTTAAAAAATTTTGGTTTCCCCAAAATATTAAATGAAACAGGATTTTTTTATATAAACTACAGCATTTGATTTGCAATTCGTGTGTACCAACAAATTAGTTCTTTCTACAGATATAATTTTATCAAACCAGAACTCAATGTCATTTGGTTAAATGATTCACCTTATTTACAATTGTGTTTTTCTATATCCAGATTTATACATATAAGTTTAGATTTATCACTGAAATAAACTTTTGCCACCTTTCTACTACAGAAACAGAGCCTCATCTTCAGGACACATTTTCTTAAAAATGTTTTTGCACAAATCAAAGACATAAAATATAGTATTTATTCAAGTTAGGAAAAACATAAGTAATAGTGTTTATTCAAGTTAGAAAAAAAAGGAACTTCAAGCACAGTTAATTGAGAAACCTCTAACCATAAAATGTCTCTAAAGACCTTAAGTAGTTAATGTTTATAGAAAAAGAATAAACTACTCATATATCCATGTAGGGCTAAAGCCAACATGCAGATTAGTTATAAGCATTCTTGTTAATTGTAAATTCAGCCTCGTGGCTTGCTATAAGATTATCTGTCCTTTATTTGGACTTGTATATCAATGAATTCCAGTGTTGATAGAGTTTTATATTTTAGTGAGCATTTTTCTTCATAAAAATAAGTAATTTCATAAAAGTATACTTAAATTATGAGTAGAGGTTTTAGTAGCCATTGCTTTGTGTTTTTACAGCATAACAACCTTTTTAGGTCATTTCATGACAAGAACAATCATTGTATACACATATTATTTTTTAATAACACAAAGCTTGCTAGTTAACCCGTAGCTGGAGGGAATGTGGGGGTTCATACCTTTCCCAAGGGTATTTATCAAATGATGAACACAAATGGAAGGACTAGGATTTGAACTCGCGTATTATGATTCTGAAGTCCAACTGCCTGCCCATTGGGACAAATGGACTTCCCCTAGTAGCAGTTGAAATTAAAATTTGAGACTTTCCTGTTGTTAGATACTTTCTTCAATATGTTTTATATCAAAACTGAAATATAAGCATTAAAGTCTTTTTCTAAATACAATTACTTCCCTGAGTGAGTAAATTATATATAAAAGCCTTGAATCAAAAGAATTTTATTCATTTATAATTAAATGACCTTGAATAAAACAAATCAGGAATATTATAATAAGAAAATCACAAAGTTAAAACTGAATACATTTTTTTCGTTCTATATTGTAGTTTTTGAGCAGAAAAAGAAGTCCATAATCATAACAATTAGGAAAATAAAAACTTGTAGAAGAAAAATAAAAATAAGCTTAACTCTCTTGTAAATGAAATACAATAAACCCAGAATTTTGCAGCAAAAGAAACTGATAACCCAGTATTTTTATCCAAAACAAATACTAAGTTAAACAGTAACAGTATTTAAAAGAGGAAAATTAAAAATTCTTATACAATTTATGATTAAAAAAAAAGTTCAATGTGAAGTTCTGACTTGAAAATTATTTTAATAGGCACAAAAATAATGCCTTTCATTTTCTTTTAATTCAAAAACTGAACTGACTGATTAAATACGTTTTAAGTATATAGTTTAGTAAATGGTTCATAATCTTAAACCAGATAGTTTGAAGTTGCTTAGAAGGTAGAAAATTACAACTTATATGTCTTAACAACAATTTGGAAAGATATTATCATAACTCAAAAGTTAAATAAGAAACTACTTCATAGAATCTTCATTTAAAAATATTATAACAATGAAAATAAAATTTTAGTCAAGGATATAAGCCAGAACAATTAATTGATTCAATAAGTGATTGGTTATGTACATAGAAATTCATAGTTGATATATGATTTAACTTGATAAAATAGTCTGAAGACTAACACTTCTATTCAAATACTCAAAGGATTTCTCTCAATTATTTGAACAATCAACAATAATTATTTGCTAGGACAAATCAAAGACAAAGCAATTTGAACTAAGCATTATCTATTAGGAATTACAAAAACTTTCTTACAAAGAAAACATACAGAAATTATTTTCTAAGTTTTATAGAAAAATACAGTGAAAAAAAAACAAAAAAAAAACTAGTAGGCCAAAATTTATGCATATTGACATATAAAAAAAATGGGCCATATTAGCGAACCATTCTAGCTTATATATAACAAGCATTTTTACATTAACATTTATTATTAAATTAAGTTTCATGCCAAACTTTATGTAGAGAGAAAATATCAAAGGATTAGGTGTAACCTAGATTTTTTCTTTTTATAACTGATTTCTTAGACCAATAGTATAATATAAGAATTACAGAAACACTTTTATTTTGAAAAAAATTATATTTTCCAATTAAATTCAAGTTTGTTAATGATTAAAATAGTTTTTTTTTTTAATTGGATTTGGATTAATTTTCCTATTCTAATTTAATTATTTATAGAGTGAGCAAATATTGTATGTAAAAATATTTAGAAAAAAAATCTTTAAAAAATCCTATTTTAAATTAAATGAAAGTCATTTTTTTTACTTTTAATTTATTTAATGGTTAGAGTTGAAATGAAATAGCTAATTGAATTACTATAAATTTATATTCCTAATCGTAGCTTCATTTAAAAAAAATAGTAATTTTTTTGTGTAACTAATTCTTTCATTAGAATTTTATCTTTTAAAACCAGTCAGAATTTAGCATCTGTAAAAACTGTATTTGAGGTAAGAGATATTTTTTGTGAAAAAAGGTTGAAATATAAACTAATGGAAATTAAGGATCTTAAAATATTTGACAAAAAATATAAACTAATTTATTTTATTTTAAAAGATTTTGTTGAAATTCAAATAGTTTTAAAAAATATCTTTATTTGTTCCCACAGTTTAATAAGTTCAGAAATAAGATTTTTAAATATTCAAGATTACTGGCACAAAAAATGGACTTTAAATTTATTAAGTAAGAAAAGTTGCAAGATGAAAATCAAAAATATGACAACACAAAATGATTTTTCTTTATTATAAGGATATCCATGTATTAGAAAAAATTGCTGAAATAAGAAAATATATTTCATTAAAATTTTAGATAATTTAGTTTAATAATATCATATTGGAAGATTGATAAATTATGAAATTTGAACATTCTGCATTAAAGTGATTTTCTTTAAACATGGTTTTAATTAATCCAGTAGACATGGTGCCTTAATTGTGAGAATTTTACAAATATTTTAAATTTAAAAACAGATTCTTGATCCTCAAAAAAACACTTAATTTATAATATGAGGTCCATATGAGGATTGTGAAAATCTTATAGAAGAGTAAAAATAATTATTTACATAATTGAATAACAATTTACATATTTTTAATTAAGTTTAATAAATAAAACAATGAACAGAAATAAAAGAATAAATGATTTTTTTTTACATCATACTTAAAAAAAAATATTTTTCAAACATATCTGTTATCAGTAGAACACTAAAGAAAAAAATCAGAGTAAAGAGGCGAATGCTACAATAGGGATTTTGTCAAGAAAAAAATGTAATATTTGAAAAAAAAAACAATTTGAAATCCATATTTTCATATATAATATATATATATATATATATATATATATATATATTACTAATCGCCAATATTTACTCTAAAATTACAAACGTAAGTATCATGAAAATATTTAAAAAAGATTAAGTTTGATATAAAATTAAAATATTAACACCTCCAACAATTTAATTCACACATTACCATAAGCATTATGCATGGGAAACAAAAGATAGTAATTTTTATTTTCATTTTTGTTTAAGTCTCTAAAAACTTTGAACATTATTATTAGTTTAAAAGTAAAAATAAGTTTTAAATAATTTTTTAATTAGCAAGAAGCAAATAGGAGAAAAATGCAAGCAAAGAATTTTTGCAAAATCAAAAAGTTGTGTTCAACATTCAATAATAAAACAATGTAAATAGAAAATCATGCAAAATACAATTAAAAAAACATGCCAAATAATTATATATACATATATATATATATATATATATACATATATATATATATATATATATATATATATATATATATAAAAAAAAAAAAAAAAAAAAAAAGACA
>JAUZSX010000032.1:958278-986753 GCA_034780655.1 Idiosepius hallami
ATATATATATATATATATATATATGTAAACATCAAAGCACATACAAAAAGACATGAAAATACATAGTACATAGCTACAATTGTTCATCTGTACAATTGACCAACCTACCTTTAATAGAAATTGTTTTTTTATCATTCTTAAAAACATTATTCTAAGATATTTATTCAAAAGAAAAAGAATAAAAGAACAAAAATATTGAATATTACTTATAGGTAAAAGAAAATATACAATAATGTAATAAGTATTTTAGCTGTACACACTTTTAAACATTAAGATTTTTATGTGGGTTAGTAAATGAAATAAATATTTATTTGGACAAGAGCTCATGTACATGTGAAAACATTTCCTCTTATACTTATGGACAGCGAGGATGAAACAGTAATAAATGCTTAGACTCTGGAAACCTATTACATGGGTTCAGACATCAGTTGAAGCCATCTTTCTTAGGCAGATAAAGCTTGTTAACTCAGGAGAGTAGCTAATCTAGGATGAATAACACTGATTCCAAAAACCTAGGTGGCTGAGACCCATAATCTCAATGAGAGTAATCTATATGAAAGGCAACACTGATTACAAAAGCCTATAAATATAATGAATACGTAAAACTGATTTTGTACCTAACTTGGTTTGGTGCTCGACTAAGTAAATATATCTTCTTACACTTAAAAATCTTTACCCATTTTTAATAATCCAAAATAATATAGTCTAAAAACAAATGAACATCAAACAGTCAAAATTATCATTAGTTTATATATATCAATTACATAAAATCTACCAATCTAAAGTATCTCACAACTACTTTGCATCAAGTATGAAATAAAATTTGAATTTTTTTCTTTAAAATAACATTTTTTTATGAAATAATTTTAGAAAAAAAAAAGCTGAAGTATTTTGACTTTTCATAAGAATCAAATGTGTATGAATAGCTAGGGAAGAAATAAATACCTTCTCTCCCTCTCTCTCTCTCTTTCTCTCTCTCTCTCTCTCTCATAAACATTATGAACATACAATGCAGGAAGTTATGTGCATAAAAACTTTTAGTACAATATCCCAAAAGGATATTTTCCTCAAAACATTCAAAGAACAAAAATGGGGAAGATAGGCAAGCATGAAGCAACAAGATGAACTGATGGTGACAGGTATCAAAAGAGGCAGCAATTTTTGAATTTAATCAAAGCATGAAGTGTAGGGTTTAGTGAAAGAGCTAAGAATAAAAAAATAATTTTATTATAGTATTGGGAGAAGGAAAGAGCAATACCTTATAAATAAAAATCTTAAAATAGCATTTAACAGACAGCAAAACTTTTTGTAAGTCTTAAAACTGTAACAGCAGATTCATTTAAACATCAAAATTCAACTTAAAATTTTAAAAAATATATATAAAGTTGATTAAAATGATTAACTCCTCTCAAAAAAAAAAAGTAATAAAAAAATTAATTAAATGAATGAATAAGATAATGAAATAAATTTTTTAAAAAAAGTAATTTGGCTTCCAGCATATTAATTAGTGGAGGTCATAAGTAGATTGGAGGGTGTGTGTGTGTGTGTGAGAGAGAAAGGATTCAGTGGATGTGTGCGTGTGCTTATATATGTATGTTATGAATGTGTAGGAGTGTGTATGTGTAGGCGTGTATATTCACAGCCCATCAGCTCACCTGCATTACTGAAAGGAGTAGTAGTGTCAGGCATCCCCTCTGTTGGGGTGGTCACTACACTTCCATTGCTGTTTCCAGGCACAGTGTCCAAATATTTCTCCAGTTTTGGGGAAGCTGGTGTTGCCACTGTTGCAACATCTTCCACTGTTGGGGACTCTTCTCCTGCTATGGCAGAGGCTGCTGCAATGTTACTTTCATCTGCAGTGGATGTTAAGGCAGGAGACATTGTGACGATAATACTGTGATCATTGGTCGGAGTGACAGGGGTATTTGCAGCAGCAGTAGTAGTAGTAGTAGTGGTGGTGGTGCTAGTGATGGTTGTGGTCACATCAGTATCGGCAGTATCAAGAGTAGTATCAACTGTAGCATTATTATCAGTCACTGTTGAAATACTGTTCAAGTTGTTGGTCACATTGTTGTTGTTGTTGTTATTATTATTATTATTTGTAGTAGGACTCGCTGCAATGGCTGTGGCACCAAATTTTCGGGTACTGCTTGACCGAGATGAAGAGGAAGACAGGGTGGGGGAAGAGGATGCAGAAGAGGAAGATGGGGCAGCAGAAGAAGAAGGAGAATGGGAAGGTGGCACCAAGCCAAATGCAGCAGAGGCCGCCACAGGTGGGGTTGTGGTAGTGGTCGTCACCTCGGTCGCTGCAGCAGTAGTTTTGTGTACTTCGACCATCTGCAGCATAAGACCTTCCATTGGCGGTAGCAAGGTAGGAGGGCCACTTCTGTCGTCTGTGTACAATATAGAGGGGAATACTTGGCAGAGTTGATAGTAAACACATAAATATCAAGAAAAATTTGGGGAGTAAATATTTATATATTGATACATGAACAGATTAATACAGAGGCCCGTATATAAAACAAAATTAAATTTAACAAAACATAATTGCATATATTAGTAGGATATCAATTTAAAACTATGACAATGCTTACTAAAAAGAATTTAAGTAATAAATATGGGATTGCAAACAAAATAGAATAAAGGATAAAATTGTGCATTCTTCATTTAACAAAAAAAACTTGTCTGAAATATTTATTGGATCTAAGTATTAAGTAAAAATTACAAGGAATGATACAAATGTCCCTCATTGTTTTTTAATATACTTAAGCTTATTAAATTTATCATAGGATACAATTAGCAAAACAGAATTTATGCGAGCTAACATTTAACATTTTTATAGTAAAAATTATAAATATATTGCATAAATCACTACCATTTTGATTCATAAGCAGGTGAAAATAATTGGCTAAGTTATTTTGTTTATTAAAATATCAATTATTTTATCATATTAAATCCCATTTCAATCCTCTTTATTTATATAATACACTTACATAGTGATAATAAAATCACTATACAGCTAACAAATTTGAAGAAATAGCAAAGTTTCCATTTTTACAAAAGAAAACAAGAAATATTGATGATCTCAAGCAATTTGAAAGTTAGCAAGCTTAAGCTCTGATAATTGTGTATCCAAGCATTTAATCACAGTGTCAAGGGAAATTGATTGGTGTAGTTCAACAATTCCAGTAACTAGTTTGCTTTCAAAAGAGTTTATTGTTATTAACCAGAATTTAAATTTTTTTATTTTAATTTAGGCTATAAAAATAAACAATTTCTTGTAAACCTTTTAAAATATATAAAATTAACTCATTTATCAAAATTATCTTTTTAAATGAAATGATATATTTACTTTTATTCAATAACCATTTAACTTATTCTTATTATTTCCATGATTTATTAAAATGTATTTCATTTTTTTCAATCAAAATAAAATTGAATATAAATAAATTAAATATTTTAAGAAAAGCTATTGTCACATGTGCCTTAATTTTACTGAAAAAAAAACTAAACATCAATAGATAAAAAGATAACTAATATTTCTCATTTAAAAATGTACCTTTTTTTAAACAAGTGTAGGCAGAAGTTTCCAGTGAAAAAAATATTCTGAAGTTCTTAATTCTACATTCAATTCAGATGGCTGTAAATCAAGTAATTATATACTTTTTTTCATTAATAATCAATTTTCAATTATTTTCAAATACAAGTTAAATTAGTATTTTTATTTTGGTTGTTACATAGTTTGTTTTGTTGTTGTTGTTTGTTTTACTCGACACATTCAGTAAACTTCTAATAATTTTGAAGCAAACCCCCAATTAATTTCTAGTATCTTGGCAAGTAAATTAGATATCATAATTTTTAAGACTTTTAAATCATAAACAAAGTAAGACACTCACCATGTAAGTGATAACAGTTAAACAAAAAACAATATCTTGTTTCAATTTCACATTGACTCACACAATGACATATACACCGCACTTAACAATTCAATGATTAAAAGATGTGAAGAAAACATGAAATGGTTTAATTAGAATATCTAATTATTTTTTATAAAATTATGACTATTTATGACAAGAATAGTACAACTAAATATTGTCTTGGCAGCTATCTTTAAAATCTCAGTGATAAGAAAAATCAATGATAAATTCATTTAAGTTATTAGACTTTTGAATCTTCCTTCATTATAAAAAAAAAACTAATTATTACAATAATAAATCTATATCAATCATGCAAGCAAATTAGTCTCATAATATAAGTAATGCAATATTTATTTCTCTTTGTAAAGAAATGTGTGACAAAAATACCTAAATGCTTTTTGAAGCACAGCCAGGTGAATACACATTTAACAATCTGATCTTTAATTCATATACAAAACAAAGATATTACACCAATAAGCAAAAGAACTGTCATAATTCAATTATACTTATCTTTTTTTTTTTTTTAAATATTTATCAAATTAATTTTGTTTCAGGTCATTAAAACAAACAAAAAATGTTTCATCTCTTGTGTTTTCTACCAAAACACATGCTGATAAAAGTGGTTTCTATTAGTATTTTAATATTCTAGAAGACTATTATCAAAACTTAAAGTAGATACTGACAAAAGTAAAGAGCTGTTTTAACACTGGAAATGCTTTTTCTAAATTCATTACCAATAAATGATCTTTAACAGGTTAAAGCAGGCAAGAACCAAAAACCAAATGCCTCATTTTTCTTCAAAACAATGAAATTCATTCTATTATGAAAAAAATCAGAAAAAACTTGTTATATTACAGGTATTGCCTATTTTTCTCCAACTATAACATCACTTGAAAAATATATAGAAATAAAAGAATAAAATGGTGTATAGTTTTAACAGACTTTTATACTAATGACATATGAATATTGATAAGAAATTAGATTGGTTTACTTAATGGCATATCAACCCTTCAAGATTGATTAACACCAAAAATGTTCGCGCCATTATGGTGTATAATAAGATAATTAGACAACTAAATTTAAACAAATTACAAAACAATTCATAAATTAGTTTGAGTAATGGAAATATTTATACTTTTCCCCAAGAGTGATAAACTGAAAATGAATTTAACAGAAACAACAGTGTTTAGTACAACCCAATAGACTGCCATACAAGAAAAGTTTTCAGATATGATCATTATCAAAAATTTGAAGAACAACTTACCACTTAATCTTAGACAGAGATTTTGTGAAGAGGACTCTTCAAGGCTATCTAGATGATACTAATGTTTTTATATTGCCATAACACGTCTTATCCATACCAAGATAGAAACATTTAACAGTTTGGAAATTATCAACAGCTTCATTCAGAAAGAAAAAAACAAACAAATAAATCAGCTATATTTTAGAATTGATAAAAACAATAGGAGAAAAAGAAATGTCAAAACTCCAAGTTTTCTTTTTAGTTTGTAAAGGTTGGTCAAAAGAATGACAGACAGCTACACACTGCACACAACACAGATGAAAGAGAGAAAAAAATAACCACTGACAACAAATTGACAATGACAAGTGAAAAAACAAACAAACAACAGATCATCACAACATGCATCTCACTTTTTAACAAACTAGATGAATTAATACTTAATAAATGAACATAATAAAGATAACATAGAAAAAAGAAATAGGAGTGCATGAAAAGAAACATTACACCCTCAACTCTTTGCAGTACATTTTAAATGATATCCAATGCCAAACTCACAATAAAGTCATACAGATAAAAAACCTTGCCTTTATCTTATACACAAAATGTATTTATTTAATCATGTAAGATTAAAGTAATTTTTAATTAATATTCAGCTGCTCAGTACTCCTTTTAAGTATGGAAAACAGGTAGCGTGGTCAATGGCTTCCAATGATTTGATGTAGAAAATAGATACAAATAACTATTAGGGTAAGGATTTCAAGACTATCTTGCTTACAGTACCACAAAATTAAATCAATAGGTGCTCACAGTTATAGGGTAAACAAAAGTGAGTCAATTTCATTCTAATTTTGTCAAACATGTCATTAATTCAAATATACACACAATAATTCATATACAAAGATTTAGAATGCTTAATGAAATAAACTATTTTCTTTGATTTTGTTTTAAAAATTCAATACAAATATTATTAGCTAAAACCATATTTTATTGTAATGGTCATAAAAAGTATACAAAATAATATATAGGAGGGAAATCTTTAAACTGTTTTACAATTCAGTAAAATGTTAAAAGTAAATGGAGCAAAAATAATAAAAATGAATTGAAATTTCAAGAGAAACAGAATCCAAGCTTAAAATCATTTAAATGGTGGAATAAGTACAAGTGTATTAACACCTTTACATACATACACACACACACACACACACACATATATATATATACACACACACACATACACACATGTACATGTGTAATCATAAGAAGAATTATGCCAAAGACTTCTGTTATCCAATAATCAATTGCTATTAATAAAGTCAAAGCAATGTCTAAAAATAGGATCATTATATATCTCATCTAGATTGAATAAGCTTAAGTAATGTGGGATTATCTGTATCTTTAAATTTTAAAAAGGAACAAAAAGTGATAATATATAGAGATTTGAAGAGAGAGAATTTATCAGGAATATGAAGTTAAAAAATAATCTATAAATGAAAATAATAATACCTAAAAATATAGCAGATACCAGATTGCTTTTTAAATGCTATAAACCTTCTTCAAAACAAACTATTATTTATCATAAGTATAAGAAAATGAAAAAAATAATAAAGTCTATAACTAAATATATAGAAACACAATGAAAAATTGTGTATACGAAAAATAAAATCCTAATGAGAAAAAGAACAGAGTTTTTTTCATAAATATTCAAGGAATTTCATTTATATCCAAGATTGACAAAACTGAATTTCTATTTTATTTACCAACTTTCCAGTGGTTCAAATTAAGTTAGGTTATTTTGGGTGAACAGCATATCAACTTTTATGATCTCTTAATACTGGAGATAATTTTTTTATAAACATCACTTGTTGTTAGTCAGTTGCACTAACTGCTTCGGAATACACAAGTTTGAATCTTAGTTTCATTTACATTCATAACTAATAACCTTAGAAAAGATGTGAATCCCCACATTCCCTCCAGCTATGGGTTAAATAGTGCAAATTGTGTTATTAAAAAAAAACAAAAAAAATATATGTGGACAAAAGAATGTTTTTTAAAAAAAAAGATTGTTCTTGGCATTAAATAACTGAAAAAGGTTGATATGCCATAAAACAAAACCAATACCATAATGAATAAGCTTAACCAGTAAACATAAATGAACACACTTATTGACAATGACTTATTTCAAATTGTTCTGTGAAGTGTATTTTATAAATTATCTAGTTTCCATTGAATGTTTTGTATTTAGTTTATATAAACACACACACACACAGTACACACAGTCAATGGAGGTGTTGTAACACTTGAAATGCTTTTACTAAATTCATCACCATTAAATTATCTTTAACAGGTTAAAAAAACATTAAAGAGACAAAAAATAAATGCCTCATTTTTCTTCAAAATAATGAAATTCATTCTATTGTGAAATAAATCAGAAAACAACTTGCTATATTAAAGGTATTTCTTGCAATGATAAAATCACTTGAAAAATATATAGAAATAAAAGAATATAGCGACTGTGCAATTGTCAGACCAAAAGCTTTTGGTCTGATGATCACACGGGCTTCAATCTAATTGGCCATTGACTTTGTGTCTATACTGATCAACTACACACTATCATTGATAATGAGCACTTTAACTGTAAATAAAAATGATTTTATAGATAAATAAATATATATATATTACATAGAAGTGAGTTTCTGAACTACTGGTCCCAATGCTACTCATATTTATCAGACAAAAAATGAAAATATGTACTGGACATGTGAATAAATCACAAACAAACACATTTATCCAAATATACATCAATCATGACCTAATAGCCTACTTCAACATTCATAACAATTGGGTCATGGCAAAGATCTAAAACATTTAAATATCTAAATATAAGAATTATCGTGTGTATATATATATATATATATATATATATATACACAAAAAAAAATAGTGCTTTTCTAATTAGATTAATTGTAACAACCAAAATAATACTACTAATTCATGAGTACATTTTGTTAAACAAATACACAAGATGACACCTGTCTTGTTGAAAGAAATAATTTTTAAAAAATTAATTTTCACTGGAAAATCTTTGCAAACACAATAAATATTCCTTTTTTGCTTTAATCTTTTTCTTTTTACTTCAAAGCTTGTCTACTATAAGTCCATAAAAATATTAATATTACATTTGATAAATAGAAATAATAGTTTATTTTTGTAAATCATCTGAATGTGTTGAAATTTTAAAAACATTTAGTAAAATTTCATATTCTTTTCCTACACAACTGCTAAATTGATAAAATTGTTATTCATTAACAAATTTGGAAAATTTCTACATTTTATTTTCAGTTATATAAACTTTTAAAAATACAATTAAACCCTGCCTTCACTAGATTTTATTTTAAAACAATGTCAATTTTCCATAACCAATAGATCAATGCTAGCATACAAATGTCTCTTCTGACTAACATTTTTATGTTTTATATTTGAAGTAGGGATGATTAGAACATCGTTTGCAACATAATCCTCCTCGTCCCCACCATAGAAATAATTTTATACAAGTAATTTTAATTTGAGGTTTTGATAATAATTGGTACTGATATTCTATGTATATTATGTAACCATTTTGCTAAGCTATTTTTTTGCTTGAGGTTTTTGTAAAAATGAAAACATTTTCATGAGTAGTAAATGTCAGTTTAGTTACAAAAATAAATTGCAAATTGCACAATTACAGTATAGATGTATTTTTTCTATTTTTTTTTTTTTTAAGGAGAGAGTGTGGCATTTATTTGACTACAAGTTTCTCTCCAAACTGTTATGCTTGTAAAATCTATTTGTTTTATATTTCTAAAAAATTTTTTTTCATTTTTTTTAAATGAATGTAATATTATCAAATTAAAAATTTCAATCAGTTAATTTCAACTCTAAATCTGTTTAATAACCCCTATTATTTCTAGTTGTTTTTATTTCTATTTTAGATATATCCCATTATTTAATATTTCTTTAAACAGTTCAATTAAGTATAAGTAAAAAGAAAATGATACAAGAATAAAGAGGTAAAACATCAACAATAATCAAACATAAACTACCATTCAAATATTAATACATTTCTACATCTATACAATATAAACACATTACTCATATCTAGGCAATTTTTCTTTTCTTTCGTTTTCTAATAGTGCACAGATAAATGTGAAATTCATTTATATATATAAAAAAATAAAAGGAAGTGTAAATCAAACTGTGACAATAAATATTATAAAAAAAGAAGGCACAAATAAAAGAGTAAAAGAAAGGGTGAAAAGGGAAAATTCTTACGAAGACAATATTAAATAATTAATAAATGTGTGTATAAAATTTACAAAAATAGATTTAAAAAATAGTTGAATTTTTAAACACTTACCAGCATCATTCTTAGAATCATCAATATCAGGTTGGCTACTATCCTGGTCCTTAGAGGTTTGCTTTTCAATAGCTAAAGAGTTGCGAGAACTGTGGTGGACAGGTGGTGTTAGTGCAGTATTTTGCATATGGTTCATAACAGACATCTCAATATATTCTTCCTTGTCACTAAACAAAGTGAGAAAATTGTCAAGAGTAAAAGAAAAAAAAAGGAAGCATAAGAAAAATATTAAAAATTTCTTTACAGCAGTTATGATTGATTATGGGCACAATTATCATCACATTCATTCATACGTTGATGTTTGTTTAAATAGATTCACAGACAAGGAAGACTTATATAATTCAAAATAATCTTTGTAATTTAATCAAGGTATGGCATTATTTCTCTGTCACTTGAGTTATTTGGATTCAAATTCCCTGCAAGTGTATTTAGATTCTTTTCATAGAAATTTTCAAATAACTATTCTAAAACAAAAAATTTTAATATTTAGGTATTTAGCATTCTATAAGTTAGCACCAGGATGATGAATGGGTTTTAAATAATACACTAGAATATTGCTGTACATCAAAAGCAAGCCGATATTAGTAGATAATCTCATTGAGAAATAGTTATGAAAACATAGCATATTTATTTTATTGATTGGCTCATACACTGGGAATAAGTAGTTTTAGATTGAATACTTCCTGAAATTTTCATTGAATTCTGAGATAATAGCAAAAAATTTGAGAAGTCAAGCAAATAAGATATTATTTACATAAACTAACTAAAAATAGAATCAATGTGGGTGACGCTTAACCATGCTCAGGCAAAGGTGGCAAAAACTTGAGCAGACCATTGCTCACCTGATCACAGACCACCCACTTAGCGTGCCTTGCCCTGATGTGGACTTAAGGGATGCGACGGTTGCCGCCCGTTGCTTCCTCTCTAGATGGAGCGGCCCGATTTGATGAATGTAGGAAAAAATGTTTGAACCAGCACTATTACTATACATGGTGATCTGAAAGGAACTCCTTATTTTGAAATACTTTTAGTTTATCAAAATGCTGGAACTTGTTTGTCCATTTCTGTGTGTATGTAACTTTATGGGGTTGGTTGTAAGAAGAAGTCTACTCAACCAAACCACGAAATTTAGAAGAACTATGATGGAGGATATGTGAAGCAATGAATTTCATCCTGCAAGAGTTTCTTATGAAATCATTTGATGTAGTTCATGGCTGACTTGCTGTTGGTGAGTGATCATGGTTACCCATATTGAATTTAAAATAAAAGGTCCATGCAATATACTTTCTTCTCACATTCATTAATTGGATTAATAATAACGGAACTGGTTTGATGATATGTAATAGATACAAATATAAGAAATTGTAATAAAATATTAAATTAATTGACTCTTATGTGCCATCTACATCAATAAAGGCATAATGCAACTATACATCCATAAATAAAAGAATCTAATGCAATTAAGATATGATCTTATAAATAATATAAGAGTCGAAATTATTTCAACATAAAGACATTTACTTACCTATTTCCACCATTTTTATTTTCACTTTTAGCGCTGGAACGCCTTGAATCAACCTTGGTCTGAGAAGCATTTTTCTCAGCAAGTTTATCAAGAGCCTCTTCAAAAACTTCAGAGGTGTCAAACATGTGATGAAGTTTGTAGTTGATAGCTTTTACACTGGCAAATACAAGTCCCACTACACCACAATACACCATCCACACAAAAATTGAAGTGGCCACAGTCTGAAAGAAACAAAGAACAAAGTTTAGCTATAATTGTATTTTTTTTTATTGGAATTCTTTTTGAGGTGAAGGTTTATAATCTCAGTATTGATTTATTTTTACAACAAAAACTACCAAGATGAGGACAAAAGTCCACAATAAAATTAATACTCAAAGTATAACTAATTTACTAATCTAAAAATCTATGCAATTAATGCTCTGAAATATTTTCAGCTTAATTTTCACCAAGTATTCAGCAAATCATATACATATTAGATTGACAAGAAAGTTCTTGCAGTTTTTAACTTTTAAATTCAGGTTAAGATGCTTTTTTAGCCAACTCAAAACAAGTGTATTTATGCCAGTAACATAAAAAAAACCATGAGTTCTGATGGCGATAAAGTCGCTGAAAGCTTAGGTTTCTAAAGCATTCTACTTAGAGCAAGATGATGAGTTGATTGAAAAATTTGTAGTATGTAGATAAGAAGTCTAGAGAATATAAGGCATTTTTGTAGCCTAATTCGTTCAACTTCAGCAGGAATAGTTTAAAAATATGCAGTCAGGCATTATGATTGAAGAGAATTGGGCCTTTTTTTATTGACTGATGCTGAGTGTTGTCAAAGTTTCTGATGCATTTCATCAATTTGTTGACAGTATTTCTCCAGCATAATGGTTTCACTTGCATTTAAAAATAGCTGTAATGGATGAAACCAATCACAGACCACAAAACAGTCAGTTTGACATTCATCTGGTGAAACAATGGTTTTTGGGGAGCGCCATGGAGCTTTGATGGCATCTAATCACAGAGCTAAGTATCACTGTTTGTCGTAAGGAAACCACTTTTCCAAAATCTTTAACAGAAAAAACTTTTAGGAAAAATTGCTAAAAACTTATGCTATTTTGGTTTATGTTACATATTTAAATGTGTTTTTTTTTTTTCATAGTAATGCGACTAAAGTAAAATCTTTTTCAGAGATATTTTTTTTAGCAAAATGAGTGTTTTTAGACTGTCTACAAGCTAAAATAAGAAATACTTTGGTCTAAACAGGGTCTCAAGAAAACAGGACATATCAAAAATGAGAAAACTAGTGAAAAAAAAAGAAGAAAAAAAAAAAAAAACAACTGTCTTTGCTAGGCAGGTCAATTTATAATTTATCAGATGTATGTCTACTGTGTCAAAAAGCAAAAACAATTGTCATAATGATCGAGTAATAGAAATGAGGAAAAAATCATTAAGTCTTCACTCTGGTTGCAGTTTATTTAAAATGAGCTGAAGAAGAAAATAAAAACAAAATCATTACTACTGAAAATCAAAGATAAGGATAGTGTTGCGATCAGAATTACTTGTCACAACTAGTGTCATCAAGGCTTTACCTGATGAGACCAGTCAAACCTAAACAGATAAAGCAAACTTCATGTGGTAAGATTTTAAAGATCTTTGCCAAATCAGCTCTAACAAGAATAGATAAAATCAAAGAAATCATTTGAATGAAGAAATTGAAAGATATGTGTGTTAAGCAAATAAAAGTAATTCATAAAATGAATCAATCTAAGAAATCTTTTCAACAACTTTTGTTTTAAGTTTCCTGTTTTGTATGAGTGATTATAATCACTCATATAAAACAGGAAACTTAAAACAAAAGTTGGTGAAAAGATTTCTTTTATCATTCCTCAAATAAAATTGGGTCACATTGTCCATGTATATGAAATTTCTGTCTCATCCCTTATGAAAGAATGATCTTTACAGAGAGTAGAATTTTTATTTGGTACACCACAGTAAATGCACTTCATTATCACATGGAAAGGAGGCTCTATGTTGCGAGTGAAATATTCGCATTTGCAAGTGATTTTTTTTCCAAGTGGCAACTAAAAACAAAACATTTATCTTTAAGCAACTATTTTTTTTTTCACCAACAATCTTCAAAATATTTATTACAGTGAAAAAAAAAGAAATTTTTTCTGAATTCAAGGATCTTGTTGACAAATTCAACTTAGACACAGCAAAATCATTAAAAAACATTCATTTGTAGATTGTATGGACAGCAAAATATACCTAGAGCTAACAAAGCCAAATACAGTAAAAAAAAAATTGGAAATTACAATGCCTTCAAATCAAGACACAAAGATATCAACAGAGCTGATTACTAAGCAGGTATCTATTCAAACCTAAGCTCCTGACTGTCACAGATGAAAGATGGAAAATGGTTAGTAATCTACTGAATGAATCTTCCTCTTTCTTCAGAGAGTTTGATTGATTTAATAAACTGCAGTGCAAAATGTAAAATAATTGCACAGATGCAGACATTTGCATGAGTCTCCAGAATAAAAGATAAAAGAATCTAAGATCTCTGTGAATGTACTAGAAATACATGCAGTGAATATACCAGACAATGGTGCAGAAAACAATGATATTGATTATGAGAATGATGACAAAAAACAGCATTATTACTTTGATATTTTTTTAAGTTTCAATAAACTGCCATCAATGGTTTCATTTTCCTCTAAAATATTGTTTAAAGATTGTGTTGCTTAATAATTGCCTACATATGTGGAACATTTCCCTTTAGGAAAATAGTATGATGTCCTGGGGATTGTTAGGTTTCATTTGCTTTATTTTCTTCCACATTAAACAATTAAATGTAGGTCACAAAAGGAAAAATCTAAAGTGAGTATTTTAGGACCAGAGCATAGTATATCTTCTCTTAATGTTCATCTAATAAAAAAATAATACTTAAATTTAACCTATGAACTTGAAAATCAATTACAGTTAAAGAGAGATAATTACTATAATTACTAATCTATAATTTGAACTCTCGATTATCTATAAATAAAACCTGAACATATATGTAGATTTTGAGTAGTATGAAATGAAATAATCCAAACACAAACTGAGACCCAGACAATGTTCTTAATTTCAATAACAATTTTTTTTTTTTTTTTTTTTTTTTTTTTTTATTACAGTTCCAAATTAGAAACTAGGCATTATTCAGCAATCATCTTTATTAGCTTAATTATTTTATGATTTCAATAAAGAAAATTACAAAATTAATTTCAAGTCTTTACTACTTATCTATATTATAATTCTCCTTGTCAGAATGTAGTTATGTAGCATGACAATGATGCCCTCAGACTCCTCTGAATGAAAATGGAATATTCTAACTGCCAAAGAACAAAATGCCTCAAGGTTGACTCCATACAATTAGTGTTTTTTATCTATATACTTATAAAAATCAAATTGTTGTGGTTTTATGAGACCCTTAATCTTGCAGTTCTTTAGAAAATTAAACAGCAATAGTTATTTAAAAAAAAAAAAAAAAATCCAGTTTATTTATAGAGCTCTTCAGAAAAAGAAACTACAGTTATTAAAAAGAATAATATTCAGACTGATAAAATTTGCATATGTATGTGTATATATATATATATATATGTTGAATAGTATTCTCTACACAGGTTTCATCATCAGGATTGTCAGGAGAATACATTTTAATATGGTTCTTGGAGTAAATGGTAA
Source organism: Idiosepius hallami (assembly GCA_034780655.1). Lineage (NCBI taxonomy): Eukaryota > Metazoa > Mollusca > Cephalopoda > Idiosepiidae > Idiosepius > Idiosepius hallami. The sequence goes on from JAUZSX010000032.1 coordinate 973,068, forward strand.
AAACATAGTACAAGATGTTTTGATTTTCCAAATGCAATATCAGAAAGCCTTCAACTCTTAACCAAGGTCAGGAGGTAAGTAAATAGATAAAGCAAGTAATAAAACACCTGACCATAGATACAAATATGTGCTAATTACGGGTATTATATATTTCAATCTGCTAACAACACATTTGTTGTAGGTATATTGACACTGACAATGCCCTCACTTTTGAGATAATCTTTTATTAAGGTTACTAAGCTTTAAGCAGACTTCATTTGTTACAACTGGGTTAACAATAGACAAATATGCATTAAAACCTTTCCAACATAAAGAAAGATATTTCAATTGATGAAGTATTTGAATATATTGAGGAAGTTCTTTTATCTTTATTTCCCTATCAATTTTTTAAACCTATTCTAAATTTCAACAAAAACTGTATCAACTTATTTACTACAGTATTCATATAACAAACATTACATATAGTTTAGCAGCATATTCATCTAAGATCACTAGTCACAAGGGAGGGTTTGTATTTTCCATCATAAACCTCTTTAGTTTACTTAGATGTGTAAGCCAAATGAGTTTCTAAAGCAAAAAATATCTACATAGGGCTAATTTGACTTAAACAACAAATTCATGAATAATAAAGATATATAACCATTGATAGGTACATACATAATACATTAAGACAGAAAGATATATACAGTCAGACAGATTTAAAGAAAAAAAAGTTATTTGTTCTGATCAGAGGTTTCAACTTTGTTTAGGAACCACAATTTTTAAATTCTTTAGATCCTAATAAGTGCATTTACAGCCTAAATTATCAACCCAAGACCAGAATTACAAAATTGAATTTGTATTTAATTTTGAAAATATGGCTACAATAGATTTTTTTTTTTGTAAAAAAAATTTCCAGACTTCAAACGTAAATTTAAGACTTCTAATCACAAACTTTGTAAACAATACATTTATATATTAGTTAAGTGAAGACACATAGTCAACAGCCTTTGGTGACTCAGTTTCTCACTTTCGCTGTCATCAGACCAAACTTATATATATATATATATACATACACACAAGTAAAAATTACCAACACAGCTATCAAATCTTTTATTTATTTGACCAGATATAAAATCACACTTTTATACATGCATCTTGATTATAAAGTTATACCTTTTTATTTAAAGCTGGTTAACCCTAAATTAGCATCTGCAAACAATGTCTGTAAACTTCAGTTGCTTTCAAACTGAATTTTTATGAAATTATAAAGTATGTACACTAGATCGCAAGGCACTTTGAATGGTAATAAGCTGTTCAGTAAAACAGATCATATTGTTCTAAGGTTGTTGGCAAGCGTCAGTCGTTACCGGCAATGTAATAGAGTTCAGACTATGACATCTTATGACCAACAATGGCTTTCTAGGCCTGGATGCCCTGTGGCCAGTGCCACCGGTGGTGTGACTCCTGCCTATGCTACACCTCCCATAAGAGTGGTGGTATGTCAGACCCAATCACACCAGACACCACCGGCACTGGCAAGAAGCAGAGGATTTGAAAGCTGACGCAAAAAAATGAGTCAAAGCTCAGATCACCGCCAGGACTGTTAAGCTTGCTTGGATGGTGGTCCTTGCATTGACCAAGTGCTTCTCTCACCTGAACTCTCCTTGCGTCAGAGGAAAGGACATGCCAGTAGGTTTGAGGGAAAGAACTGGTGCAAGGGCTACCACAAAAACAAAATCCATGATTATCTCAGTTTTCAGAAAAACTTGTAAATGAGAGAAAAAAAAACATATGTGATTTGTTTATATATCAAATAAACTACAAAATAATGAGACTGATGCTTAAAACTTTTGGATCAATGGTTTTATTAATCACTGGAAATAACATAAGTTATAAATGTGATTAACTTTTTTCAGAGTAATCAACATATAACCTTAACCTTTGTATGCTCAAATATGTTTAATTTTTCTCAAGAACTGACAGGAAATTATCAAAAAAATGTAAATAATAACAAGATATAATCATTTTTCATCAATCTGGTCATTATCAACCAAAAATAACAGAAATCTAACCAAACACAGTAAAATTATTGTAATATATAACCAACTTTATGAAAGTTAGCACATAATTAGTTATAGAGAACACAATTTTTATAAAAAAGAAACAAAATTCATATCCTTTGTAAAATTAACCATCATAGGCAAGTTCATAATAAAAAAATTATTAAAGTAATTATTAGTTTACTATTATTAAAACAGTTAATTGAAATTTTCAAGACAATCTCTTATGTGCTATTTTTTATCTCAATGATTATTAACAAACCAACACAGATTAATTCATATAAAATTTGATAGTATTTGAAAAATAGAAAAAAGAAAAAGGAAAAGAAAGATACTAAGATTATTATGTTAATCACTAATTAAAAAGCCTATATGCTTATTGGATTTTGGTTTTAAAAACTGTCCAGTCAAAAGAAACATTAAAATATTTGAGATTCTATCAACAATTTTATTTTTGAATTCAAACTAAATTTAGTACAAATAAAAATGTTTTCATGTTGGCTATTTTATTTCATATTTTTTTTAAATGCCATTAGAAATGCTATTTAAAATAAAAACCTCCAAACTTTATACAAAGTTGTATATTCCATTGTCTTTTTCTTCTGTTTTTATGATTTTTTGACAAAAAGAATACAAGTGTTTTAAAAATACAAGTTAAATGAAAGTGATTTCTATATCTATAAAAAAAAGAAAATTTTTATTGTCAAGGACAATTGAACTAAAAATTTTAAATCAATTCAAAAACATGAGTATTTTTTATTCTTATTTTTAGGTTTTTTTTATCAAAGTTTTCACAGTAGAAATGATTTTTTCACATTTGAAAAAGTTTTTTTTTCTTTTAAACTTACTAAGAAACTTAATTTCTAAATTTAAAAATAGTCTGGTCAGTATAAAATAGAAAAAAAAACTGAATAACACTCCAAGTATAAAAAGAATCAGATCAAAAATTGAATTCTGAATCAACTAACAAATACTGTAAGAGGACTAAATTTTTCAAAATTAAACTTTCTGCAAAATTAACTTATGAAAAAAATTACTTTATCATATTATATATATATATAAACTTTCTTTGGTGCTGCTCACCAAGTATAAATAATATCTAAACTTTGAATAGTTCATATAGGAGGAACAGAGCAAAGTATATTTATCCAGCTGGGACATGTTGATAATTACTAATTTGTGTTTTTAATATCTTAAAACTGAGATTGGAATTTGATAGTCTAATTTTCAATGGTCAAATGATGAATTGTTTAGGAGACAAGATGGCTTGATAATTCAATTTATTCTAATTAGGAATATCCAAATTGAAAACCTATGATTGATTGAACAACATTTAAAATTAGGAACTTTGAATAGAACAAAATATTTTAAGTAGTATAGGAATCTGGTTAAGAAAAAACTAATCTTTATTTAATGAATTGATTATGTGGTAATGTCTTGGGATATAATATTGTAGCTGATGATTACAAATTCTAGTCTGTTATTTATCATGCTACTTCATCAGTATTTTTAAAAAGTGGTACAAATAATCTTATTACTTCAAACCATAGATTAAATATTAATGTTCTGTAAGAAATATATTTACAAATGGTATTCCAAAAATGGTTCTTATATTGAATAATTGACAAATATTTTTACAAATTGATAGATATTTCTAATTTCATAAAAGATTTTTTTTAAGAATAAAAAGATTAAACTTTTATCAAATTTGATTGTTAATGATATGATTGATCAAACAGTTTATAGAGTCAAAAATTTGAAATATTTAGATGCATTTAACAAACTTTATCAGTATTATATTTACTTGGTTGAGTACCAATACAACTTTCTTCCTTGCAAGGTATACAGTAATGTAAAATGCCATTTATGATATAAAGTGAAACTATGGTTTGGTTCAACTGTGCAGTGTGCTACAAGCTACCATGGATAAATATACAGTTTTCAAATTTTTTTAGAAATAATGTTTCAAATATAGTTTTAACAGTGGGTATTTATTTTTAATTTTAAGCAAATTCAATATATATTCTTGTAAAATCCACATAGTAAAAACTCTTAATATCTCTTGTTGGTTTGATATTCAATAGAACAAAACAAGATGTGTAAATCCGTTCCAATATGAATCGATATAATGAATAAAAATTTATGGAAAATGTATTATAATATACTTTTTGCTTGCAACTTTTTTTTTCATTATATTCATTGGCATTAGATGTATTAAAATTTAACTAGCTTTAGTCCAAAATATCAATTATTTGGTGTCATTAGGTTGAGTCTCTACGACATCACTGATTATTATCTTATCAGTTTTATAGGCACTGAAGGATAACTTTCTTTATACTGTGTAGGTGTTGGAATTTAAGTTCAGGAATTGTATGGTGAAGATAACTTCAAAAATTCAAAGAGTAGAAGACTAAATAACCTAAAAATAATAATCCAGATTTGGTATCAAGTGCTTTTTTTAAAATTCCATTGCTTTTTCAGTTTCTGAATAAATTAGAAGTTTATGTATGGAAAATACTTTTTGTCTTCTTTTTGGAATTTTAAATGAAATTATTTATCATTATTACAAATCAGTTAAATTTCATCATAATGTCAAGTCAACATCCTAAAACTGTTTATTGGCAAAGATATTAAAAATTCAAAAAGATATTTCTAAATAATGAATCAACATTTTTGAAATTCAATTGAAGCTAAAACCAACCTAATTTAAGAAAAACATTTCATAAGAAATAGCAACAAAGAGAATGGCAACTTACAACTTTAAGAACAAATGCAAAAACAAAAAGATATTAGTGTTTACTATTTTTTTTCAAAGATAGAAGGATCTTACACTACTTTTCAGGTCAGTCAATCTGTAAAGCAAGATGGATACAACTAGTAAGTTCTGCTTTTGTGGTAGATTTTAAGGCTATAAAGGAAGTAGCAGTCAGCTGTTTAAAAATTCAGTTGTACAAAATAATAAAACCATGAAGTATGGCAGGAAATGGAAACCCTAACAAAAAAAAAAAAAATGATGGAAGCGTACTAGATACATAGAGAGATAAATGAAATGGTAAGACATGTAATGATAAGAGTTACACCATTATGGTTTGAAAAGACAAAGTAAGAACAATGGCAAAGGTTAGAGAAGTAACAGAAGACCCCCATGTACGGCTTGTCAGTGAATACAGTGATACTAGGTATTAAGGCATTTGGATAAATGTAAGAAAGAAAAGTTACTAGGTAAACCAAATATAATGGCTTAGGGCAAATATCACATCAGTGATATTACCGATCGCCTATCAAAAATCATACATTAAGTGATCTCTTTTGATTTGTGCTGATTTATTAATGCATGCAAAATGTATCTGAAATCCTAGATTTACAACAAAGCTACTGAATAACTAAAATAGCATCAATATATGGCAAGAGTATTCTTTACAATAATAATTAAATCTTTTATCTTAACTATATAATTAAAATATGAATTACAGAGAATCTTTCCAGAGCAAAACTTCAAACAAAAATCTAAACAACCAACTTATTCATCACATATATTAACTATGTAAGTGTATTAAGTAATGAATTTTCAAAATTAATAAAAAACAAAGCAAATTCTCAAAATATACAAAGTATATAATTTTTTACAAAAAATATAAAGAAATAGTTTTAAGATTTTGTGGAAAAGTAATAATCCATCCCTACCAATTTGCAAAATTACCGACTAGTTACAGTCATTCTATAAGAGGGTGATATTAGTGCCTAAATGACGATAAGTCTTATTTTGCCTTAGGTTGCTAGAGCTGATATATCAGCCCTTTGGGGTTCAAAGAATCAAAGTGTTTTATGAACCAATAAGAGATTTTAGAAAGAAGCAAAGGTATGTTTTAACTGATTTAGAATAATACATATTTCACTCTTTATTATTATTATTATTATCATTTAACATTATCACTGGAACTCACAGTATAGTTTACTTGGCTTGTGACGACAAAAATTTCTTTCTATGACATGCAGTTGGAAATTTTTTTTAAAAATAAAGATTTTATTATTTCAAATTATTTTAAAAAGTCAATTTAAAGTTATTCATTAGTAAAAAGAGATTTTAGATTTATAAAAATGCTTTTTTCCCTCAATGAAATAAGAACAGTAAAAGTTTTAATGATAAAGTCACTTCTTTTTTGTAGTTATATTTCATACAGTTGGGTTGGATGAATTTACTTCAGGCCTTGTAACAAGTAGAATGCAAATTTGTTGTAGTGAGGTAAAACAGAAACACTAAAAGTAGACTGCATTTTAATGTCATTACCACAAACCAGGAATATAAAACAGATGTAGAGAATTGCTAGCAGATGAATTAAAAATTAAGAATGTTAGTGAGTGTGCTATGAATTTCACAATAAAAAAATGACTTAAACCATAGTTTAGTTAAAATACATTTATAATTATTGTTTTTATATTTTTTTTATTTATATATATAATCTTAAGATTAAAGCTGAGATAGCAATGAACTTACTGTGTACTATTGCATTTATTATAATTTTGACTGTTGACTAGACTAGTTTCTTCCTAGTTAGTTTTCACAGTTCAGTCAGTTGTCAGTCATGATACTAAAATTTTAAATCTTGGTTTTAGAAAGCAATACCAGTTATGGGTGTTTATGAATAAGTTCAATCAACAAGGATATAATATTGTAATTGGATATCTAAACTGTACTGAGTATCAAAGAGAAAATCAACTTTTAGGTGGGACGGAGAATCAGACAGGAATTTTAAATACACGTTTACAAAATTTCTAGTGACTGTGGCGAGGGTGATTTGGGTGACCACTTAAGACACGCCTGATGAATACCAAAAATGTCTCTTCCAGATTGAGTAAAAACTGATCTCTAGACAGACAATAATAGCGGTAAAAATGAAATTTAGTTTTGAGCAAAAAATAATAATGGGTAATTATGTTAAAAAAAACAATCATTGATAAATGATATTTCTGAATGTCTGCTGACGAGTGACAAAGGTGTTTAGTTATAACAATGACGTTGAAAACAAAATGGTAAAGAATAACAATGACTTTGAAAGGCTAAAAACAAGAAAATCCAGACCATAAAATTAATTCTAAAGAATACAAGTGTGCTAAAAAAAAAAAAAAAAAAAAGTAGAAATTAATTGCCAACCACAAGGACTACTAAAGTAGGAGCTCTTTCTTGCTACCTTAACTAAGAAGATATGAATTCATTCATTACCTTTTAAGACACTTGTCACATATCACACACATTACTGACATTGGCGTTATTGGATTATTGGGAGAGACCTGATGGATGGGATGGACTCACTATGATGAAGACTCGCTACATAAAATAATAAAGCTAAAAGCTAAAATCTTTGAAAACGGTTCCTTTCCTAACAGGTCTGGTTAGAATGTGTGTATCCTAAAAATGCTATATACTAGAATTTAAAAGAATCAACACAGATACTTTAAGTGTGTAGAGAGATAAAAATCTAATAATCATGGTTCTTAAAGAATTTACTGAGTGCCACTGCCACTTGCCAGTAGTGCCACCAACAAGGTCTCAATGATAATTTTTTTGGGGGAGTAGGGGGCGAAATCTTCTAGTTTTAGCGTCGTTGTTTGTAATGTTGTAAATATCTCTTAGTGACAGACAAAATTACTATTTATAAAACGATTATTAAAATGAAAAAAAAAAAAATTAAATCGTTAAGGTTCACTCGTCACTTAATAATCGGTGAAAACTTCATACTGATTAGATTATTATTACAGGATTTTTGGTAAAGAGAGATTCCGTCCAGTGCCAACGACGACACTTTAACAACTTTACGGTGTTTATAATGCTAAACTAGAAGATCTGTTCTTTTAAGGTTTGATTTAATTGCAGTTTTGTTTTAGATTTGAGATGTGATTTTAAAAAATTCTATTTAATAATTGTTTTCTACAGTTTTCATAAAAAAATATGTATTTCTTTTAACTAATTTTAACAATAATGACTGAAGGTCTGCTGCTGGTCACAACAAAATAATCCTTTAAATAATTCGCCCGCCCGCTTTTCTTGAGGACAACGATTCAATAATGACGTGACTAAACATCTAACCAAAATTCTTCGTAGAAAAGAATTTTAATACATTTTACACTATTATATGTTTTGTTTGTGTACACATTCCAACAGACATTTCGAAGTAGGGTTTGCTAATACGATTTGTAAAAATTAGAAGTGCCTTATTAGTGGTTTCTTACACATGAGTAAAAGTAAAATATAAGATTAAGAAACTAACCAATTTATTGTTTTTTTTTAGATTTTCTTATAATGTTGACTATTTGAAGAACAAAAAAAGAATGCGATTTGTAAAAATTAGGAGTGCCTTTTTAGTGGTTTTTACACATATGAGCAAAATAAAATAAGATTAAGAAACTAACCATTTTATTGTTTTTTTTAGACTTATTCTACTGTTTATATTTAAAGAACAAAGAAGATGAAAGCAAAAAATAGCAAAGACACAAATAAAGTCACTTTCAGGCCAAAAAAAAGTTTAATATTAAAACGTCAGGAGATAGAAGGTGAGTAAGTGGGGAAAATGACTAAGTGAAAAAAAAATGACTAACATTTTTTTCTGTGATAATCGAGTTCGTCGGTAGTTTTTTGTTTTTATTTTACAAAAACAACCAAATTTTTAAAGATTATCTTTAAATTAAGCTATAAATATACAATAAAGACTTTTAAAAAGATATTTATTTTTTAAAAAAAATTCTTAAAGTAGATAACTTGAGCATAGTAAAACAACAAACACAAATCATTATCCTCCATTTTTGTGCTTGATATAAAAATATATATATAAACGGATAAGTGGGTGTTTGAAATAAGCTAATAAATTCAGTTAATATTTTTTATGGGGTATGTTAATGATCTGATGTTATAATAAAGGCTTGGTTTATTGAAAAATACACACAATAAGATGTTGATTGATATTTTTTTCAAGTGGCCTAGCCCGTGAACTGAACCATGATGCCCATTATTGCTCTTACATCAGTTTAATGTTTACAACACAGTGACGAGATTGGACATTTTTTTTAAATTAATTTATATATTTTCTAGTTATATCTTCTAAATTGTGTTGAAAAACCGAAACAAACACGATTTTAAAAAGTTTCTATGGGAAATAATTAAAACTTTCTGGTATTGCTGCTGCTTACACCGAAACCAAACATTTTTTTACATATATTTTCTTTTAAATAGATTTAAGATTATTTGAGAGTGGGGGTGTTATAGGGGGCATTTTTATTTGTTTCTTAAAAATAGAAGAAATTCTAGTAAATTAAATTTGAAAATAATAGAAAAAATACAAATATTGGTGAATATTTATTTCTAATTTATACCTCATTATAAATCGGACCCCCACTTTTTGACCACAGAATGTAATGATAAAATATAGATGTGTTTTAGCTGTTTAAAATTTCATAAGTAATTTTGTTGTCATTTAATCAACACTGACAAGTTGAAATACTACATGAATAAAGGAATATGTATGACGCAGGGGAATAAATACTCACGAGGTACAAGGTTAACGGCAGAGCGAGTAGAAATAGCCATAGGTACAGATGGAAGATGTTAGAGAAGGTGCTTTGGTTAGGATCGTAGTACCATCCTCCGGTGAGGGAAGGTAGAATTCCCTGTCGGAGGATATCCAAAGTATGCGACCCCATCGGGGCTTGAACCGATTCCGAGCTCTCTCAAGCAACGTCCGTCTTTTTGGTCGTGATGTGTCGTAAATGTATTCATAGCCGTCGCCTCGAAGAGACCTGGGAGGCGATTAAAACGACACACTCCACGGACATTCGAGCTGCATAGATACAACTGGCAGCCATTTTCAACCTGCAACTCTCGCATCACAACGCGAGATCGTAGTGCACTCGCGATATCTTAAAAAAAAACTGATGAGTGACTTAACGAATGATAACGAACATTTCCGAAAATAGCCGACAAAGAGTAAAATAAAAAAAAAATGAACGAAAAAAACGTGTTAGCATCTTTTATAGAATTTTTCTTTTGCTAAGTTTTATCAATTTCTAATCTAAATGTTACTTGGTTTACGTATGAATATGAAAGCATATTTTTTGTGAATGCTTAATTGTACAATATATACACGTACGGCGACGGCGGTGATGTGCGCCCCCGCGTCAAAGCACTTGTTTTTTTTTGTATTTTTGTTTTCATTCCTATGTGAGTGCTTGCGTGTGCGCAATCTTACACAACACGTGCGCGTTTTTGTTTGTTATTTCGTATTAGTTATAAATCTATTTCCTTTTTATTTATTCTTTTTGTGTTTAAAAGGTAATTAGAATTATTCTTGTTCGTATTGATTTTTTTTAATAGATTATTCTTTGAAAAATATGTTTAATTTGACATTTATTTGAATTTTTACAGGACAAACAAACAGGTCACAATTATTAATAACAAATCGCTAAGGTTTTTTTTTTTCTACTTATTATTTGTATATAGTCCTTCCATGGACTTGTTCATTTTGAAACATTTTTCAGTCAATTAAAAATCAAACCTTATCATAGAAATTTAAAAATTGTCATCCAGGCAGGGCAGGGTAAATTAAATTTAATGAAGTAACAAATTCAAAATAGTAAATTTCATTTTAGGTATTTAGTCGGTGTGTGTTTGTGGTAGGTATGACAGGACAAATCGGAAAATTGTTAACCCCCCTTTGTTTAAAACAGCGATTGCATTATGTATAAATAAAAACATTCACTTTTAAATGTTCTCATTCTTTTAAGTAAATATTTTTTTAATAGATAATTTTGGCTTCAATGATATCGACGAGAAAAAAAAAAGTTATTCAAATGTCCTGTCATACCTAGTGTTGGGGTTGGTGTGGTGTGGTGTGTGTCCATCCATCTAAGTTTATTAACTTTACATTGTGACATCATGTCATTTAAAGATCAAATTATTAAATTATAGAATTGAAAATATTTTTTATCCAGGGATAGACTGAGACTAAAGGGGGCTGCCTGCCATCAAAATTATTAAAAATGTCCTTTTTAAAACTCTAATGCATGCCTTGACTCAAGCCACTCTAATTTTGCCTGCTCAAGCTGGCTACACCAGTAGGTATGACAGGACATGTCGGAAAATTGTTAAACCCCCCTTTGTTTAAAACAGCGATTGCATTATGTATAAATTAATAAATTCACTTTTAAATGTTCTCATTCTTTTAAGTAAATATTTTTTTTTAATAAATAATTGTGGCGTCAATGATCGGTGAGGTAAAAAAAAAAAAAAAATGTTCAAATGTCCTGTCATACCTAGACTGCTGCTTGGTGCAGATTGTCAGTCATCTGTCACGGGGGAAATGCTAAGCCTTTTTGTTTCACCATCTTGGTAGAGTGCCGTCCCTACAGGGTCTCTTTGGAGTGGCAGCATTGCGTGCATCGTTCACTCCAAATTCTCTTTTCTGTCGTTTTGTCAGGTGGCCACCCTCTGCCCCTAAAACAGAATAATTTGGTACAATAGGGCCTTTGTAGATAAAAGATGATCAATTGAGGAGAAAACAAAGGCAAGGGACAACAACAACAAACATACAAAGGTGGTTTTTTCAGACTGTGCCGTCAATCTATCAGAGAGAGGGCATTAATCTATGGGGGTACACTTACAGTTTACACCGTCTAGAATCTGTTTCCCTTTCGTTAAGAGGAAATTTTGAATTGAATTAACAAATTAAACGAACAAATAGACATAAATAATATGAAAATATTGGATAAATCTATTTAACAGAACAAATAATAAAATAATATAAAAATGAACTAAAAATAATATAAAACTATATAAATAATATAAAAATGAACAAAAATATAAAAATGAAAAATAATATAAAAATGAACTAAAATATTCAGATAAAAACCAAATCAAACCCAAACAAAAATAAAACAAAAAAAGAATAAATATTCAATATAAGAAGAAAGAATGGTTTTATAATATCGTATTCGTAGCAAACGTAACTTTATGCACTTGTAATTAAAAGGGAAAATAATTAAATAATTCTAGACGGTGTAAACTGTAACTGTGCCCCTATAGATTAATGGAACAGTCTGAAAACCCACCCAAACACAGATAAGAGGAAGATCCCATACCACAATTATCTTATGTTTTAATTCCACCTAACAAACAAACCTTCCCTTTTAAACCTTTCGATCCTAGGGGCCGATATATCGGCCTTAGTAACCAAAGGCCAAAAAGACACACTGACATTTCGACCCTAATATGGTTCTTTAGTAGATTGGCTCTGAGTGACTATTTGGTAATATTGCTAAGTCAGGGTCCAAATGTGGAGGTTGAAATATTGTTGTGTGTATCTTCTTTTGCCTTATGTCGCCAGGGCCGATATATCGGTTCTTTAGGGTTTAATGCTTTAAAAGAGCTCTCTCTATATTTTTTAGAATAATGGAATAACGAGAAAAAAGGGAGATAATTCTACAAGAGTTATTGGACTTACATCGAGGACTAGTCTTTGAATTAACCCTTTTTCGATCCTAGGCCCCGACAACTTAAGACTAAAGTAGACACACCAATACTTTGGCTTTAGCCTGTTTCTCTATAACGGCTCTGAATGACTACTTGGTAATTTTCATTAGTTAGGGTTCAAAGGTTTAAGTGAAGGGTATATTTTAATGTTTAAATTCATTTCTATTTAAACCAATACATTTTTTTTATATATCAGTTAGTATTGCTAAGAATATCTTAAAATGTTAAGAACAATAAGAATAAAGACTGCAAATGGATCTTGGGAAATTTTTTAAGCAACAAACCAAAACCCTTTAAAATAAAGACCAAAATTAAAAACAAGAATACCCCTAAGACAAAATCTTAAGTCAAAATTTTATGTCAAAATTTTACTTTTCTACGTTTAAGTTTCAAGAAGGAGTATTTATTTGTTTGTATTGTGTTTAACGACATATTTTAATGCCGAGAACAATTACTTATGATCATCGCTATTTTTATACACAGTTTTTTTTTTAATAACACTAGTTGCACTATTGTTGGAGGGAAGATTAATACCTTTTCCAAGGGTATTATTAGTTGACATGTGAACATAGACGGAACAACTTGGATTTGAACCTGCATGCTACGGTTCCGAAGTCCGCTTGCCTATCCACTGGGCCATGTCAGCCATCACAAGAAGGAGTAAAATAAATGAAAAGAACAAATTGTTGTTTTTGTTCATAAGAGGAAATTCTGTTTTATTTTAGAAAGAGGATTATTTCAAATTACCAACTCGTCAATCAGAACTATTCTATTAGAGAAAATGTCTATTACATTAAAATTACTATTAAAATAACTATTCTATTAGAGAAAATGCCTTAGGTTGTCTTGGCTGAGCTGATATATTAATCCCTGAGGATCAAAAAAGTTAAAACCAGTTGATTTTTAATTTCAAAACCATTTTTATCCATTTTGAAGCTTTTTTTTTGCATACAAAAAAGTGACAATACTTTAAAACAGGGATGTCCAAAGTCCGGCCCGCCGGTTAATTTTTAGTGGCCCTCGGCCGCATTTTGAAAAATAAGTGATGCTCTAGGTATGACAGGACATGTCGGAAAATTGTTAACCTCCCCTTTGTTTAAAACAGCGATTGCATTATGTATAAATAAA
>JAUZSX010000032.1:986853-1001303 GCA_034780655.1 Idiosepius hallami
CAAACTTTCCACTAAAATACCATTTGTTGTGTTTTATTTTAATTTTAATTAATCTATTAAATAAAAGAAACTACAAAGTTTCTACTAAAATACCATTTGTTGTGTTTTATTTTGATTTTAATTAATTTATCATATAAAAGAAACTAAAAGCCTTTTACTACAATTACCATTTGTTGTGTTTTATTTTAATTTTAATTAATCTATTAAATAAAAGAAACTACAAACTTTCCACTGAAATACCATTTGTTGTGTTTTATTTTAATTTTAATTAATTTATCATATAAAAGAAACTACAAACTTCCTACTAAAATTAACATTTGTGGTGTTTTTCATATTTTAATTAATTTACAAATAAAAGAAACTACAAACTTTAATTACCATTTTTTGTGTTTTTCCTTTAATAAATCATAGTATGTTAATTAGAATTATCTCCCTTTCTCTTTTCTTTGGATCTTTTTATGATGACATCATACTTGATCGCTCAGGCCTTCTTGTAATCTATTACGGTCTTGGCATGAGTCGTTGTAAAAGTCACTCTGCAAATAGTTAAATACACCTAATCGCACGGAATGTGAGACAGGTCTTCATAAACGTCAATACCCTGTTCTTTTTTTACTCACTCGCCATTTTGCGCTCTAATTCCAAAGCTTCAACCAAAAACTAATAAAATATTCATCGGTCTCTAAATCAACGATGATCGTTTGATTTTGGTCGAGTTGTACTTTTCAATAACGGACGTACATTAAATATTTATTTTCTGTTTCGTTATCTATTTTGTTTTCCAAATCTTTTTTTTTTCTTTAACTCGGCGAAATTTGTTCCCCATATTTAACTTCTAATACCAAATATGTGGATGTCTTGAGATTAAGGTTATATAGCGCAGACGATTGCAAATGACAAATATAATCAGACAGAAGTAAATATTTAATTGAGTCGTTATAATATATGTTTATATATATGTATGTAGTTCTAGGTATGATCGTATAGTTATGATTTTATGTAGTTCCGAGCCATTCGAATGGATATATTATTAAAAACAGTTAGAATTATATTGCGACTATTTAAATCCAAATCTTCGTGGTAGCTTTCTGTCTGTTTTTGTAAATCGTATGGCTTTAAAGTTATTAGTCACCTTGGGTTTCACAAACCATATTCTGTTGAAAAAAGTACATTAAACCCTAGTAGGTTGCCTACATTTTAACTTAAAATATTCCTTTCTTGCCACATTTTTAAATATCTTACCTGCTCCGACATACACTAGGTATGACAGGACATATCGGAAAATTGTTAACCCCCCCTTTTTGTTTAAAACGATTTCCCAGTTCCATAAACAGCGATTGCATTATGTATAAATTAATAAATTCACTTTTAAATGTTCTCATTCTTTTAAGTAAATATTTTTTTAATAAATAATTGTAGCTTCAATGATCAGTGAGGTAAAAAAAAATTATTCAACTGTCCTGTCATACCTACTACACCAGACATATATAGTTAAGTGATTATGCACAATCACCTGCTGCACTGCACAGTCTCTACATTTGGCATTTAAGTGTGAAAAAATGGAGGAAGGGGCTGATTTTATTTTCTGCCCTTAAAACTCTCAGTCAGACCTCTTTTTACCTACCTAACATTCAGGGCCGTTTTTAGCACCTCCACAGACCCCGCAATTGCAGGGGGCCCGCAAGGTTTCTTGGCCTCACAGATCTCTAATAATTAAAAAAAATTAACAAATTAATTATTGAATTAGAAAATCATTATCACACTTTAAATATACACCTATCAATCCATCTCTCTGCCTGTCTCTCTTTGTCTCTCTCTTTATATTTGTATGGATATATTGTCTTTGATCGAAGGCTTCAGTATGTTGGGGGGGTTAACTTACCTTTTTAGGAGATAGTGGGCCACAAGACGCTTTCTGTGATGAGGCCGGAAGGTGGCTAAGTACGGCACTGCTAACATTATAGTCTTTTAGTATTTTTCCTCCACTGACTATTTGGGCAGTGACGGTGGAGAGGGCATTAGTAAAAGCTGGGACTCTGGAATCATATTACACAAGTATAATTCCCAGTCAAAACCATCACATTCACTTTCAGGAGTCTGGAGCAGATGAGGCTCCCTAACCCAGGACAGTAACTCATTTAGGAGTAAGAATAACACTGATTCCAAAAACCTGAGTAGATCAGACCCGTCAACTCAAGTAGAGTGACTTATCTAAATTGACACTGATTTCAAAAAACCCAAGGATATAATGAGCATGTACAAATGGCCTTATGCCTAACTTGGGTTGGTGCTCAATCAAGTAAAAAAATATATCCTCTACTGACCATTTGAATGTTGAGTGATACTCAGTTGAAAACATATTTTATGATTCTTTTGTTGAGAATTGATGCATTGACTAAAACCACTTTTTCTTTGGTTTAACCCTTTTGACCCTAAAGGGCCGATATATCGGCCTTAGTAACTTGAAGCAAAAAAGACACATGGATATTTTGACCTTTTAATAGAATGACTCCGAGTGACTTGTTAATAGTTTTGCAATGTCAGGGTCCAAAGATTAAAGCCGAAATATCCGTGTGGGTGTGTCTTCTTTTGCCTTAGGTTGCCAAGGCCGGTATATTGGTTCTTAGGGTTTAAAGGGTTAATAATGTTGATGTGACAGGAAATCTGTCTAGTAATTATGGTTAAAAATTAAATAGAATCAAAATAGTTTAATAATATAATAAATGAAAAACTGTCTTTTGACCACCATTATTTTTATGATTAGAGGGAATTTTTAGGAAAATGGTGGTGGTTTCCATTAGATATTTTCAAGTGGATTTAGCTGAGCTCAACGTCAGAAGGGGCAGCCATAATCCGGTCTGGTAAATTTTAAGATAGTGCCAACATTTGAAGGTTCAAACCTGATTATCATCATTGAAATTAGCAGGTAGAGTCAAAACCTATCCAGAGTTTATAAAAAGTTATAATACAGAGTCCAGTATCAGAATTCAGAGAGTCAACAACTAGAATTGACTGAGTTGGGGTCTAGCCCTTGGGCTAGGAGACCTCATGCCCAAACCATGGGTCCCACAGAATAAGGAATCTAAGTCAATTTTTATAGCTTAGTCTGCCAGCCATCTTTCAAAGATCTGAACCAAAAGAAGAAGAATCTCATTTATCTGATTTTGCCTCTATTTTGTTTTTGTCTGTTGAGTTATGTTTTTACTCTTCCAGCATTTTCATCCCAACCATCGGACTGCAACTGCACAGTGCAAAACAGTCCAGCCAGATCTGAAATGCACACTAGACTGCTGCAGGCATGCTTTCATATTAGTCTAAGAACTTCACATCCAGGAACGTATCAGATTTTTATTCTTTTAAATATCAAAAAAATCACCACAAATTCGACTCGAAACACAAACTTTGAAAGAAATGAAAGACTTTTTATTTTACTTTAAAATCTACTGTTTTGTATGTGCGTGCGTGTGTCGATAGACATTCTTCTTACACGGGGTTGTTTTGGTAAACAGGGATGTGCATGTGAAAGCTGGCTGACTAACATTGCGTCACTTGCCTCACTCGGTGACCAGGCCTTATCTGCTGTTTGTTGAGGCCTGTTTTATTTATATATTTTCAAATAAATATTTCTCTCCCTCTTTCTATATATATATATATATATTTTCAAATAAATCTTTTGAGAGCAAAACCGCTTTCTTTTTTGAAAGCCAAAAAGTGAGGTCAAATGATCAACGTCACTTTCACTTTTTAATAATATTAGATAGTGTATACTGTTGCAGAGTGGATTGAGCCATCGGTCCAATCAGACCTGGTCCAAGGGCCCAGCACTGCAACGTGCTCCTTTGTGTGCGTTTCCCTTGGATGTGTAGACTGCTGCTGGGCCATACATAAGTACAAGGTAAGTAATCAGAATTGTACTTAGTATCGGAATTGTCAATCAATATTTTTCTGAAATCAGAAAAAATTAGGAATCGTCCCAACATTACTCTTAAACTGAAGTTTTTTCTTATTTAGGCTAATATGTACAGATCACCTTCTTTTTTTCTATACAGTCTCTACATGTAGTATTTAAATGTAAAAAATTGGGAAAAGGGGCTCATTGTTTTTTTGGTCCGAGGAGGGTCTAATACTTACACTTTTGCCCCTGACTGTTGCTATGGTTTGTGCATTCCTGGAGAGTATTTCACTTTTAAGTCTCTCATCTATGATATTTCTTCTCAAGAATTCAAATCAGTTGATTTGTTCATATCAGCCCTGGCAACATAAGGCAAAAGAAGACACACCAATATTTTGGCCTTAATTTGGTGGTCTCCTAATAGAATAGCTCTAATTGACTAGTTGGTAATTAAAAGATTAAAGTCAAAATTGTGTGCATTTACTGCTTTAATTTAGTAGAAAATATGCTAAAAATACATGCTTAGATGAAAACCTCGCAAACAATTTTTTTTAAAAGTCTTTGTTGCCTTCTCTAATACTATCAAAGACTGGATGATCATTGCTTTTACGTCGCCGACGCCGCACCGCACACCCACACCACACCACCGCATGTAACAAAACGCACCTGAAATATAATATGTTCATTATTGACAATTTGAATTCGAGTAGAGTGTAAAACCTAAATTATTAAAATTGAAATTATGAGTTTCTTATCAAAAACTATGCAATCGATTCCTCTGATATTTTAATTTAAAATGTTAAGTATTTAATAAATATATTGAGTAAATAGAAATATTTTCGCGGTAAATTATCTGCTCTTGGGTGCCAAAATTAAAAAAAATTGTTGTAGCAACAAATTTGACGGAAATAAACGAAGTAAATATAAAGCTTGAAAAATGACAATAATATACTAATTAATTTGTGAAATTAAAAGCTTTTTATTATGAAAAAATTATTTAATTAGAATAGTTATAAACTAAGTAATATATAATAAATAAATGTTTGTTTCGTATAAAGTTAGTTTCGGGCGTCTCCGGAGTATACCGAATCTACAAGTTTAATGTTATTACGAAGATTATTCAAATTATTTAATAAACACAATTTGAAATTTTGTTTTTTATAATAACACAAATTTTTTTAGGTTGTTATATAATGTCAATTAAAAAAAAGTTTCCGTAAAAAAATGACACCTGAAGATTGGGTTGGTTGTCTCCCATAAATCGGCTGCTTTCTTTACTATGAGTGCGTACTTAAAGTTGCAATCTTCCTTTTGATTACCCTCATAATGCTTAATTTGGTATTTAAAATGTAACCGTTTAAATGTTTTTTAATCACGTTCACATAATTCAGTTTAAAATAGATTTTAATAAAATGAACCTTTTTGTTTTAAGTGAAAAAATAAGTAAAAAAAAAGTACTTAAAAAGTTTTAAAACTAAATTTTTTGAGTGGATATATTCTATTTATTTTGAACGATGATTATTGATTAGTTTTTAAAAATTTTAATGAAAAATTTTGTAACAGTAATTGTAAAACTTAAATGCATATTTATTTTCAAAATAAAAAAAAATTAATTTAAACTAGTTACCTCCCGTTACCGCGAGCAATTGATTTACGGAATTTGCCGAATATCATATTTTTTTAAGATAACTTTTTATGTAAAAATTATAGAGTTTTTTAATATTTATTTAAAAAATTGGTATGTTTTTTGTTTATAAATGAAAAAAAAAACTAGAAGTTATTAAAAAAAAAAGTTTTTCGAGAATGAAAACTTTGAGTTATTTCCCTTGAACTAAATTTGCTGCAATCAAGGTCAAAGTCTAGTATGAAGATGGCGGCGAAGCTCGTCAGTCGGTCAGTAAGAGAAGCACAACCCCCTTACCAAAAAACACGGTTTCAAAAACACACAAGATTCCTTCGTACATATCAGGTAATTCATGAAAGAAGCCGAAAGTCTCAAAAAAACACTCAATGACCCAAAGTACGTACACTGATTCGTAAGGCACTCTAAACGGTTAAAAACTAAAGAGGAAAAAGTTGTTAAACTTTAAAAGAAAAAAAAAAGGGCCGATAAACCGACGTGTCAGCCATAATACATTTTTACATACACACACGCACACACATATATATATATATATATATTTATGTATATTATTTCACACCCACATATTCATCAAGTTTCTATTTACACCGCTTTATGGTATGGACTGATCAAATAGTAGTGCTTCTTTACCAAATGTATCCTGTTTTGGTGTGCTTTTTGTGTATGCAACAAGTCTTGTATTATCGGATTTAGTTGGATTATTTCAAAGCCTCGGATGGATTAAAAATAAAAAGAGACCCTCATTTCTTGTTGTTCTCTTAAAGGAGTGTCATGGCGGTATTGTTGCTGCAATTTGCTAATAATCATCATTATAAGGTAAGAAAAAAAGGGCCTTTATTGTTACTTAAAAAAAGTTTTTTTTTTTATCAAATGAAGAAAAAATAAAAGTTTCTTAACAAATTAATCGTTAAATTGCAAAGGTGAACAGAACAACAAACAAAGCCGGCGATTGTGGAAGTATCTATTTTAAAAACTTTGTTTTCTTTTAGAATGAATGATTTCTTAAAAAAATAATCAGGAAACAAAAACTAAGCTTTTTTTTTTATATTTAAGTCTAGAGACCAGTCAAGTTTCAAGTTATCGTATAAGTTCAATTTAAAAAGTAAATCAAAACTACTTAACATGGTTTTCGAAGTTTTATTCATTCAACATTTTAAACTAAATTTTTTTTTGTTAAAATTGTATTATTAATTGATTGCCTTGCATTTTAAAATTTATTTCTTTATAGAAATAACACATTTTGTCTTTATGTGTTAGAAAAAAACCCAAAATCCTGTCACTGAAATGAAAATAAATTTTAATTTGTTAATAAAATTGAATAATATCCCTAAAGAAGTTTAGTCAAAAAAGTATTAAAAACTTTTTTTCCTCAAGATTTTAATAGAATTTAAGAATAACAAACCCTCGAAGTTACCTTTTTTTTAATATCTTCTTGTTAAAAAGTTTATAGAGAGAAATGAAAATAAATCGTTTTTAATATAAATCTCTATATTGCAAGTTATTTAGTGAAATATTTATGTAGTATTTAATAATAATTAACTTTATGCAGTACGGTCGGGACGGGGTAGGGAGGGAATGATAAATAAATAAACAAATCAAAATAAAATAAAAAATAAACTCGAATTGACTTTTAATTTAATTATTTTAAAAATAATCACTAATATTTTGAAAAATATATTTATGGAAAATATTTTTTGTTTAAAAAAAATCGCTAGTTTGAAATTTTAATTTAAGTTTTTTTTAAAAATAAATTTCAATTATTTTTTTAAAATTAAATTCGAAAATAAGAATGATTTGAAAAACAATTTAATATCCACAAAATTTCTTTTCTGAAAAGTTTTTCTTTTTGAACTTTAACCAGTTTGCTTTGTAAACTTTACGTTTAAAATTAAATTATTATACATTTTATTATTATAGTATTATTATTATAGGTAAGAAAAAGAAGTTTGGTACTCCTGGCGGAATGAGTTCCAGGTAGAATATTAAACTTTTTAAATGTTGATAGTTGAACCGGAACCCCACTAAGGATTTGCTAAATGAATCTCAGCCCTAACTGTAAATTTGGTTTGTCCAAATTCAACATTAAAAAGAAAGTTTAATATTAAACTCCATTCCACCAGTGCCACCTGCAAGAATACTAGAATGTTATTTTAATTGTAGCCACTAATTATTGACAATACTGGGTGGGTTTGAGTAAGGATACCCCAAAACTTATTTTAACTTTTGTTTAGAAAAAAAAAATCTAATTAAAACCTGGTCCAATTTAATCAAAATAGATCAGTTTTTAATCTTTTTAAAGATTTTTTTTTAACGAATGTTAAAATTTTTATTAAATTTGTTCTTTCATTATCAGTCTCAACAGACACAACACAGTCCAGTCCAGTCAGTCCATTTTGTCATAAGTTCCATTCATAGGATAGAGTTCTTACAAAATATCGATTTTTGTTGTTGTTGTTGGTACTTCTTCATTTAACTTTCATAAAGTAGATTAGTCAAGACTTATTTGTTGTTGATGTTATGAATTTTTTTAATGACTTCACTGTGCACTGCATTGACACTACACTACATTTTGGTGTTAAATTAATTTTTTATTAAAAAACTTTTCTTACTTCTACTAACTTATTCACTTCATTTAAAGTTCAATTGACTTTTATTGTCGTAAGTTTGGATTTAAAAGTTTACCTCCTTGTTACGTATATGTTAAAAGAAAATTAAAATCCCTAAAGAAAATTTGTTTTTATTTCAAAGTTTCAAACTAAGTCCATTTGTTTAAAACAATAGATCGTAAAGAAATCTTTATTAATTTCTGAATTGTTAAATTTTAAATAAAAAAAAAGAAAAACTCACTTACAACCGACTCTGAATTATTTTTCTTGTCTTAAGTTTGCGTTTTTAATAAATTAGAAAAAATTAAATAAAATACTTTATATTTTATCGTTAAAACTGATTTCTGTTTTCAATTATTTTTCCATAAATAGTTGAATTGTTTAATATTAAACGTTTCCTCATTTTGAATTTATCAAATAAATTCGATTGTTTAAAAAAAATCAAATGAAAATCACTTGTGGGTAGTATGGACTGAGGCAGGCCAGGCTAAGCAGGCACCACCACCAACCACATATACACTACTTGCACATTTACACACGCACAAGTCTAATAAGTCTATCTATTTATCTATCTGCGTGCATACTGTTACTTTAGAGCTGCTGCTACTGTTAACTCAATATTTCTTTATACTAATATATTTTTTCTTTTTCTTTTTACTAGAATGTTACTGATTTGGGTCATCTTAAACTGCACAAGAAACCTATGTGGGCGATATTTTGACCTACCTGTGGTAGTACCTGAACGTGATTCCTTCTGGATCACAAAGAGCCGAAAATACGAAGGTAAAATTTACCCAGACTTTACCTGATCATTCAAACAATAGCTGGCTGGACATAGGATTTCTTTCAGAGTGTAAAAAAAAAAAAAAAAATAAATAAAATCCCTGGCAGAAAACTATTAAAAAAAATAACTTAAAAGAAAGTTATGTAAACAAAACCGAAAATATACAGACGTTCAGCTTTCAGCTATCATATACATAAATAAGTAAACTTTTTAAAATGAAACATTTACTCCATTTTTAAATAGATTATATAAATAAAATATTATTTTTTTTACTTTGATAAAAAAATTACCCTTAAAAATTGTGTGAACTAAGGGTAAAAAAAAAATCAAAATTTCAAACATCATCACTATAATTAGCATAAAACCTCTGAAAACCACTGACTAAGAATAATTTTTTTAATTTCAACAAGTTTTTTCAGTGTGTTTCAAGAATGCTCATATGTTATAAACCTTCAAGGAACAAGTGTAAAAACACCTTGCGGTTAATGCAATTACTACCTTCAAGAGGTGACCACAAAGAATTGTTCAGAAAAATCTGGCTCTCTTTTTGGCATCACCAATATTCCATCAAAAGAACTATTAAGTTCTATAACCGACTGCAGCGATTGTTTCGAGTTGTTGCTAAACACAAACCTGGAAGTTACCATTCTGTTGGATGGAAAAAAAGCAATAAACTCTCAAGAACCAAAGAAAGAAAAAAACCTATTCCGATCAGATTTTCTCAAATTCAAACATTAGTATCAAAGAAATTTCAAATAAGTTTCTGACAAAGAGAAAAAAAAAAAACAAAAACAAATTGAAACAAAAAATTGGCTTTTAAAAAAAAAAAAAAAAAAATAAGGAAATAAATGATTGAAAAAAACAAACACAAAACACAAAGAAAAACAAAAACCATTCTTTATCATCAGTAACTTCTTATCTCCATCAGAAAACCAATCAAAACAACAACTGACCAGCTCATGCGTGGTACTGCTATTCTTAACAATAAAAACAACGACGAAGAACTGGACTACATAATTCCAACTCCAGGTGAACACCATTTCGAAAATTGTTCGCCTGCTATCAACACTGTTAGTCTTACCACAGTAACTAATAAAGTACACTTGATTATTCCTAGAATCTACGTAGATGATAAATGCAAGATAACTACAAGTTTTTTGACCAACCTGAAAACAGGTAGTTGTTTTGGAAATTATAAATTCCCTATTGATAATCAGATCAGTGGCACCTCACATGTTGAGGGGTGCGACCGTGATCTGGGTAGCCGGGACACTACGTACTATTCCACTTTTACTCTGTATATTGGTGCCGGAGGCCATCCGGTGACCGGTTCCATGGAAACAGGAAATGCAGTAGACAAACCAAAACAAATCAGCCATCACTATTTGAAGCATCCCGACGAAAGAGGTGGACTCCATATTGCTGGAAAGTGGAGAGACAATGCCAAAAGTAGTAGTAGTAGCAGTAGTAGTAGTAGTAGCGGTGGCATCACTAATGCCCGGCCGCAGTCTTATTTCAGAGGTGTCAGTCGGCCGATAGAGGATGATTCTGAAGTTAACTCCTACCAAACTCCACTAAAACAGCAGCATGAACACAAAACGCAGCATCACTTACATTACTACTCGACACCTTATCATTACCAGCGGCAGCATGCATCTCGATCCCCACCACCACCGCCGCCACCAACAACAACGTCCAACCTCCCGACGACAGACTCAGTTGACCTATGGACAGCCAAATACGATTACGATGCTTCCCGAGAAGATGAGCTGACACTTCGGAAAGGTACTCAAGTGGAAGTGTTGTCAACAGACACCAGGGTGTCGGGTGATGATGGCTGGTGGACAGGACGTGTGAATGAAAAAGTCGGAATCTTTCCAAGTAATTTTGTGACCAAAGGTGACTGTCCTGTTGAAGTGGACTTCACCGAACTGAAGCTTGAGGAAGTCATTGGCGTTGGTGGTTTTGGCAAAGTATTTCGTGGTATGTGGAATGGCGAAGAAGTTGCCATCAAAGCTGCACGTCATAACCCTGACGAACCTATCAATGTCACAATTGAGAATGTTCGACAAGAGGCCAAAAACTTTTGGGCTCTTAATCACCAGAACATTGCAGCTTTGAAGGGTGTCTGTCTGAAACAACCTAATCTTTGTCTTGTGATGGAATATGCTGCTGGTGGATCACTGAATCGAGTCCTGAGTGGTGGACGTCGTATACCACCTGATATACTTTTGGACTGGGCCATGCAGATTGCTCGGGGAATGCAATATCTTCATGAAGAGGCACCCTTAACACTAATTCACAGGGATCTTAAATCTAGCAACAGTAAGTACTTTTTTGTTTTTAAATTTTGAAGGGGATTCTGTTAATGAATGATGGGTCTCCTTATACATTATATGCAGGGTGGTAGGTGTTGTACACCAAACATGCTGAATTTAAAACTTAAATAATTTTCATTGTATTGGTACCATTAACTTGGTTCAGATATTGGTAATGGCTGATTAACCATCTGTTCATTTTCAAGTAGACAACTATAGGATTTGATTCACTTTCTGTTGGAGTTAGTAAAACTGAAAGTGTATGCAACACAACCAAAAACTTTGTGGCATTGTAGGAATGGATCAGAAGCATCTTTGCAGAGGAAACAGCCAAATTTCTTAAAAAAACATTCTGGAGTAAACCACAAATGAATGCATTGTTGGTTAAGAATGTTAGAGGTTATATCAAAGTGCACAACGAAGTAATATCTATAAATTTTTGGAATATAAAAAAAACCTATGATTGTATTTCCCTTGTGGTAAAGTTTATTAAAATTTGTTTAGAAGGAAACAAAATAATTGAAGCTTTAAATCCAGTAAATGCACCCAACTCTGTACATGACTTTTTTTTTCTTAATGTTTAAATTACTCTATTTTAGCTTAAGCTCTGCAGGATTTAATTTTTTTTTTTTTTTTTCAAATTTGATGAAAGATGAAATTGAATTAAAACTTTCGGGCTTCTTCCATCTTAAAAATATATCTTTATATAATAATAATTTTCTGTGACAAATTAATAAAATTTATTATCAAAGTTGATTTAATACTAAATTTATCTCTGCAAACCAAATGATTTTTGTTTTGTATATCTATGTCCAAAAATTCCTTGAACTTTACTAAAAAACTGAATTCATAAACAGATTCTGCAAATGCCACTCATCTTTGTTTTAGTTTTATTAAAACTATTTTTGGAAACTTTAAAGTGTAAATCACTTTAAGATTATTCAATTTTTGGTTTTGAATGAACTTTAAATTCATTTCTAATTAGCAATTTCAAACTATAACAAGTTATACTGTTGATTTTTTATTTCTTTTAAATTGAAAAAAATATCTATGCAGTATAATGTCTTATTTCAGCTGACCTTCTTTGCATTTGATTTCTCTCTTTTTTGTTTTCATGTTTTTACTTTAAATTAAGAAATTATTATTTGGCTGTCTTTTTTTTTATTATTATATTCAATACATATATCAATGCATTTTTGCACATCTATTATTTTGTCAAACTATGTTCTCTTTTAATACTAATTCATGTTTCGTCTTCTACTAAACATTTTGGACAAAGATCCTGCAGACAACCGATGTTGAAAACCCATAGTTTTATGTTCCTTTTGAATACTACAACACAACCTATAGGTATATCTAATCTTTTGAGGAGAGAAAATATCTTATCAATCTATCCAAGCATTTATACATAGTTTTAATCATTTTCTCATCTTTTGCAGTCATATCTGACTTCAGTAATTATATGTTTAAAGAAGATTAACTTCTTTACAAGTCATGTTTTTATAAAATCAGACCAATAGCAACATTATTTTTGTAATTAATCATTTGTTACAACAAGCTCGGAATAACTTTTTAATTAATTTTTTTTTTAGATATACTTATATAATGTTGGCATTTAATTTTTAATCTTCTAATTTGTTTCTTAATTTTTCAAATAATTTTTTTTAAATGGATTTTTATTAAAAGCAAAAATTTATAAATAAAAAATACATAAGCTAATAAACCCATTGTTAGTGTTAATTCATTATTTGACCATTAATGAGTGTTTGATCGATAGGTTACTAGCTTTTTGTAACTGTAAAATTTCAGTTTTTATAAAATCATACAACTAGGTTATTAAATCTCCCAGAAATGAAATAAATCAGTAAAAAAATTTGATATGCTTTAGCATTAGAATTAGGAAAATCATAGAATCTGAAACTACTTAAAATCTTTCCTTATGGGCTTGATCATTTCTTTGTTTTAAAGTCACTTAGTCTAAAAGAAAGAAAACTGTATTGAGTTTGTTTTTTTCATTAAAGTCAAGTAGCCAATGATTGGAAAAGTGTGTGTAAATACTCCTACTAAGGGATGCTGATCAAGTTTCATGTGGTGAGCTTGTACCTCTTGTACAGAATCATAGGTAGTAATTTGGGTGTAGAGAGTGGGTCTAGTGGCTTAACACTGTTTTTTTTTTTAAATAAATTAGTATATGATTTTAAAACATAGCCTGATAGATTATATATTTCCTACTCTATGACTGTGAAAGATTGGAACTATTTAAAAAATTTGTTATCCCTTATTTGGTAGGGATTGTAGATTTAAACCTAATTCAGAAAATTGATATGGTGAAATTGAAGATTCAAAGTTCTGAATGTAGTGAAAGGCACAGGGGCTCAACCAACTGACTTAACATATGTTTTTCAGAAAAGATTGGTAATTGGAAACTAATTTTCCTTTATTATTAATTGTTCAATGCAATTTTTTTTTTTTTTTAGGAAAATGAAAGTACTTCATAGATAGTACTCTTTTAGATGTTTTTTAAGGCAAAAGTGGTCTTAATTATGAAATTGTATTGAGAATTTTTTTTTAAAAATCACTTTCATCTTTCTTTTTAATTCAGAAGATTGTTATATATGTCCCAAATCAATCTTTGATTATCTTTTGTCAGGGAAATCCTAACCTTAACACAATTTAATTGTCTTTCAAAGATAGAAAAACTTGCTAATGCTATTTTGCTAAAAAAAATCTTTTAAAGTATTTTTATATTTTATTGATAAACATCTTACCTTGTAATTATTTAGTGTAACAAATTGGTAAACAATCTCTTTGAGAAAAGTTTGGTTAACCCTTTAAGCTCTAAAAAGCCGATATATCAACCCCAGTGACCTTAGTTACAGCAATATTTTTGCACTAATATTGTTTTCCTACAGAACAAAACAACTCTGAATGACTATTTGGTAATTTTGCTAAGTCAGGATTCATAGGAATAATATGGTTTATGAGGCATAGTTTCCTTTTTAAAATTATCAAACATCATTTTTACAGTCTAAAGTTCTAAAGAAATATAGTTTTCTCTCTTTTTACTTTGGTTTGATATAAATGTTTTGCAATCTGCTCCCCTGTTTCAATATTATTGTAATCATATATAGGATGGGCAGCGACGGTGGAGCATTGGTAGAAGCTCGGGCTGTGAGATCGTGTTACGCGAGTTCAAATCCCAGTCAAA
>JAUZSX010000032.1:1001403-1013909 GCA_034780655.1 Idiosepius hallami
CTTTTATTTCTCTGGAATATTCTTTTTTTTTTTTTTTTTAAATATGCTTTTAACAAAAAAAGAATATGCATTTTGTTAAAAGAATATGCTTTTTTAAAAAAAATTGTGTCCAAAACACATTATTTTTTACATAGAAAAACCATCTGAAATAAGAAAAAAAAAAAAAATTATATTTTTTCTCTTTCAAAATTTTTTATTGAAAAAATCATTTCAGCAAATAATTTTTACACAAGATTTTTTCTTAATCATTTATCTTTATTTTGCACTAAAGACTTTTGTCCTTTTTATTCATGATTTTTTTTAGCAAGTGTTTAAAAGACAGGTGTCCAAGAGAAATCAATTTAATTTTGCAACACCTAGCACAAAACCACTGAGCTATTGGTTTTACGATGGTATGAATTCATTTTGAAATGGTTTTTAGGCATGATCTTACTATGATAGTGAAATATTTTAACCTGTAGCCCTATCTACTAGGTAAAAAAACTAAACTTCTGAAATGTCTAGGTAAGCATGAAATTTGACATTATCTTTTTAAATGTATTTTGTAATTTGAGTATTAAGCCAGAAATATTTCTATAATGAAAGTTCTCTTAAACAGTAGATTAGGAAAATTAGAAACTAGAAAACCTATTTAACTGTGAAAAAAAATCCTTAGGTCCTATTTATCTCCATTATTTATCGTTTACTTTACTGTTCTCCACTCTCTATTTTCAACAAAGACTTTTGTTCTTACATGGTATGTGTAAAGAATAAGACAGAAATACTTTGAATATTGTATTATCCAGTAAAAGAAAATGAAACCCCTTAAAAATTGGGTAGATAAGGTGTGCATTTTTATTCTTTTTTGTTGGGGTAGTTGACCTATTTGTTATACATCTCTAGCCATAACCTCAATACTTTCTATTCTCCCTAATTTTTTGATACTATGGATCAGGTAAAAGAAAGAAATTTAGCTAATAAGAAAATATATGAAGGTAATGGACTTCCCGCTAAAGAGTAGTTTTTAATTAGTAAAAAATATTAATTGAAGTGAAATACTTTGATAAAAAAATTCAAAAACTAGATGTTTTGAAAATATATATTTTCTTGGTCGAGCATCAACCCAAGTCAGGCACAAGGTAATTTTAAAATTCAAACCAATTTTTAAAATTTCATGAACTTATACAAAACATGATTAATGATATTTATATTTTGTTACTAGTTTTAGTTGTAAGATAGACACAAAGAAACATAGTGAAACATGAAATAGTTGTTTGGTCTGAAGAGTAGAAGAAAAGCCAAAGATGTTTGTGGAATAGTAATCTCCCAGCATCAATTTCTTTCCAAAAAGCCATATTTTTTTCTTTGTCTTAAAAAAAAAATTTGAAAGAACAATAAGAAAAAAATTGTCCTAATTTTCAACTTCTATGTTAAAAAAAAAAAGGACTGTTCTTTTCACATCATTTACCCTGGAGTTCAGTCCATCAAAGCAGAGAAAAATAACAGACAACTAGACAGTCAGCCTTTTTTTCAGTAGCTTTCCTTTCTAGTTCGAAAGACAAGAAAAATATTTCCTAATGGAAATTAAATTGTTCATGATATAACAAAGCTCTACAGACAAATTTTAGTTGATCTTTGTCTACCAAATATTTTTGTTTATTAGCTAAATAAAAAAGTTAATAGCGAAACCCACAAAATGTTATAAATAAACCAATAATTCAAAACTATGTTCAGGTTTAAGAAAGTATAACCCACTTCACTTTGAACTAGTTTTTCTTCTGCAGAAAAATTTGTTATATTTCTTTAGACATTTTGGGTTAGCCTTGTTACAAAAAATAGAGTATATTGTTCTATTTTCTATTCTATTAATCCTTTTATTGTTTAATTAATTTGACTTGATTATTTCTTAATCAAATAGCTAAGTAAAATAAATTAAATAAAATAATTTATTTTCTCCTACAGCATATAATGAATCACTCTAACTTTTGAAATCATACCCAGTATGTCAGACCCAAAATATTCAAACAAGGTGAAAAAAGGTTGTAAGCCATAGGAAAAAAAAAAAAAAAGAAATTATCCAGAAAAAAGACAAAAAATGTTAAACTCCATATAAATGAGAACTCTTGTTGTATGATTGGGGCTTTTTGTTTTCATTAAATCAGCTTTTCAACAGCACGGATTGATCATTGTATATTTGAGAAGTTATTCTTAAACAAGTTAAAGCCATTTGTTGTGGTTTTAACAGTACTTGGCCATGTCATGTCCTGCTTAAACAATTTGTTTGAACAGTCAGACAAAAATAGACCCAAACCCTGAAGTTTTTTTTTCTTTCTGTCCAATTAAATGTTTAGAGGGAAAACAAAACATGTCTTTACAGAATTTTGTAAAGATGTTTCTGAAATGGTTCGTTTGAGAATGGGGGACCATGTACGTGATTTTGTTTTAATATGAAAGATTATGACACAAGGTCCGTCCGAAATGTCCATTGATTTACCAATACAGTCTTATGAAATCTAAATGAACTAAATTTAATTTTCTTTGCGTTTTTCTCTTAATTCACACTAAAATTAAATGTTTTAGTTATTAATGATATTAGTGATTTTGTTTAAAATGAAAGATAATCACATAAGATCTGACTGAAAAGGTAATAAATTTACAAACATTTTTCTCTTAATTCATACTAGAATTTAATATTTTACTTATTAATAAAATTTTTTTTAATCTATGCACATAAGATCTTGAAACTCTGGCATCATTATTTAACTATTTCTTCTAAGCCTTTTTACTTTTCATGCACTGTAGATTTGTGTTTATCAATACAACAATATTTTTCAGTACACAAATGAACTACTAAAAAAAAAAAAAAAAAATAGGTTTTTAAAATTGTTTTTAGATGTAACATCATCTTATTTTCTCCCCTGAAAAATGTTTGGTTTGTGTTGTAGGATTTGGAAGGAGATAGATTATCAATAATTCTCTAAGGAGTCACAAGAATTTCTTTTTTCTTTCTGATGTATGAACCGTAAATTAAGTATTTTACTATTTCTCAAACTTCAAAACTAAAGTTGATAGGCAGTCAGACTTTAGAATCATAACATGCAAGTTCAAATTTCAATCGTTTCGTTTCTGTTCACATGTGAACTAATCCCTTGAGAAAGGTATGAATTCCTACTGTAAATAATATTTCACAGGTTTGGTTAATAAACTTAAGTATTTAATCATCATAGATCAACTAAAAATTAAATTTTTCACTCGAGCCCTGAGAAGACAAATATATATTTTTTTAGGATAAAAAAAGCTACTCATTATCATGTTAATATATTTAGTGCAGAAAATAATGGTGTTGCCCTACCTTGTTTATTGATTTTTTCCAGAAATTTAGTTCTTTTATAAAAGGCTTTGTATTTTTATATATTGAATGAACTGCAAAAGCTAATAATTATTTTTGATTCAGAAAATAGATTTTAGAATTATGAATGCAAAATTTATTTCTGTATTCAGGGTGGAAAAATAAAATGACAAAAGTTGAAAAATTAACCACTTATCACCATTCATTAAACTGGTATTACTTATTAAAATGTAAAGTTGTTCCCAGCAGAGAAAGTTGTATAGGTATAAAAATAAAAATGGCTTTGAGAGTGTTTGGTTTAAGAAATAGGTTTTAAAAAGTTTATTAATGTTGTACTGATGAAGGGATGGATGCCATATGGAATCCAAATAAAATCTAACGGTGGTAGAGAATTTACAGAAAATAAAGAACATTTTTTAGTTAAAAGAAAAATAGCATTTGCTTTGCTAACATCAGTTCACCCTTTTGAACTCCCCTGTTGATTACTCTATCCATTTCACTCACTTTGTGGCTGGTTGCTCTTTATTGCATCAAGTGCTTTGATTTACTAAAGATTTAAG
Source organism: Idiosepius hallami (assembly GCA_034780655.1). Classification (NCBI taxonomy): domain Eukaryota; kingdom Metazoa; phylum Mollusca; class Cephalopoda; family Idiosepiidae; genus Idiosepius; species Idiosepius hallami. The sequence continues at coordinate 1,005,292 of JAUZSX010000032.1, forward strand.
CCAGAACAAACAGGGAGGAAGAAGCCTTTTGAAGCTGTACCTAAGTGCTTGGGTTTGGAAACTGTAAGATGCAGGTTTAATTCCCAGTTGTTCCATCACATTAGAGTTATCATCATTGTGAATAACTTGAATCTATATATTCTCTCCAGCTCTGTGTCAAACAGTGCAGCTAGAATCATAATAAGAATGACAAAAGAAAGGCTTTCATTAGAAATAATTATTCTTAGTATTAAACAAACAAAAATGTAAATATGCAAAAAAAACCAAGACCATTTTCACAAAAACATAAATTGCCTTATTCTTCTTCAGCTATGGATTAAATGGTGCAAATTGTGACATTGAAAAAAAATTGTTGACAAAAGAAAAGTGTTTGTTTTAAATGATTAAATTGATCAAAAGGATTGATATGTCCTTAAACAAAGTCAGCCACTCAATCAACCAGAAAATCATTGTAGGGCATTCAATTTCACCTGATGTTAACTCCACCCTATCACAACTTTTCTACATCTTCCTAGGTGTGGAAGACTTCTGTCTGCATGCTCTGTAGGTGCGTAGGTTATACAGTCCCCCCCCCTTTGTGCCATGATATTGGCGAGTATAAAACTCACATAGACAATTGTCTTGTTAAAAAGATTCTTGTCTATCGTCATGGGTGGGTGGAGGGTATTTACTTGTTGGATGGGGGGAAGGGACTGTTAAAGGTGGAATAGTGTTAACAGGATTGTTTTCTATCTTCTCTTGTTTTCTCTCATCTCTCTCTCTTTTTTTTTCCTCCTGACTTCCTTCATCTGACTTGCCCAAATAATAGCAATTCGGGAAATGAATGATTTGAGCACAAAAAAAATAATAAGTGTTCTTTTCGGAAACCTACACATTTCTTTTGTATTGGGCAGTGAATGTGGAGCAGTGGTACGAGCTTGGACTTTGGAATTATATTGCATGAGTTCAAGTTCTAGTCAAAACTATTATATTCCCTTTCGGCTAAATCCGACAGATGAAGCTTGTTAAATCGGGAGAGTAACTCATCTAGGTATAAGGCTAATATGGATTCTAAAAACTCAAGTGGATGAGGCCCGCCAACTCAATGAGTGAAACTCATCTAGGTGTAAGGATAACGGATTCTAAAAACTAGTGGATGAGGCCCGCCAACTCAATGAGTGCAACTCATCTAGGTGTAAGGATAACATGGATTCTAAAAACTCTAGTGGATGAGGCCCGCCAACTCAATGAGTTTAACTCATAGGTGAAGGGCAACACTGATTAAAATAAGATCAGGTATACCCTCTCCTCTCTTCTCTGTTTTTCCTTTGTCCTCCACCAACCACCACCCCAAATAATAACAATTTGGAAAATGAATGATTTGAACAAAAAAAAAATTTATCCCTCTCTAAAAACCTACATGTTTGTAACCAGAAACTCAGTTGCCAAATGAAAAGAAAGATATTATTATCTGACTTTTTATGATATGCTTTTTGTTATTAAGTTGCCCCAAGAGTTAGTAAACAGTTTGAAATTTTACTCACCATGTACCATATGTAGTCAATTATGAGAAAAAACTTTTCATTGTGATTTTAATAAGGGGTCGACTTATAATCACACTAGTTTCACAACCAACTTCTTGTCCCCTCACTACACACCTTCTGCAAATCTATTACACAATATTCTACTAAAAATAATTCCTATTGAAACATCAGTGCTATGCTTAGCTTCAAGGCATCCTTTTTGCAGAATTCTTGACATGCTTCCTCAAACTTTTGATATCATTATTATTATTATTATTAATATAATTATTTAAATTATTCAGGCTTTTATTCTTTTCTCTTTTATTATCTTCACAACTTTTCTATTGAAACAATGTAAGCAACACCCGGAGAAGGCCATAATGGAATATCTGCCTTTCCCAAAATGAAAATCTTATTCAAATTATTTATTTTTCAAGTTAAAAAAAAAAAAAGGATCAAGTGTAGCTGAATTAAACTAATGCCATAATGAGTTTTCGACCTACATTGTGAGTTAGAAAAAAAAAGGGTGTAAGATATGTCCCTGGGGTATGAACTACACTTACCTAACCTTTGTATACTAATTATTTTATTTTATTATTTTATTTTTTCTCTCTAAGAAAAAATTTCTTTTTAAAGAAAGGATTGGTCTTATTGACTCTTTGATATCAAACCAAAGTATCAACTCCAGGGAGTGTGATTAGCAGATCTGAAGGATGAGATAAACTACAAATGAGATGAATGAACAAAAAAAGGGCAACAAAAACAACATTTTATTTTTAAACCTGTTAAAAAGGTTTACTATAATTAGAAGCAAGACTAAGTTTCACTCTCAGAAATCATAAACTTCACGAAATAAATTACTCCCATATAAAATTTCACTAGAAACTTTTTATATAAAGAACTTAATTTAAAAAAACTATTATTCTAATAAACCATTTTGAACAATTTATTATGGTTGATATGTTTTATTTTTAATTGGCTATTTTGTTCGTTTACACATTTTCTTATTGCCCACTAACAAAAAATCCTTGTCTATCAAAGATGCTAAACAAAAATTGTATACCTCATGAAACTTAATATTATCTTATAAATATTTATTCATAAACCTGGGGAAGTCCATTTAACCGACTGGGTACACGGTTATACTTTTGAATCTTAGTATGCAAGTTTGAATCCAAGTTGTCCCATTTGCATTCATAATTGGACTAATACCCTTGGGAAAGGTATGAATCCCTACATTCCTTAAAACTATGGGTTGAATAACGAACATTAGAAAAAAAAGCAAAAAAACTATGTTTGTATCCATACAATGATTGTTCTTGGCATTAAATGATCAAAAAGGTTGATATACCATAAAACACAAATATCAAAATCAAACGTTAGCTGTAGATAGAAAGTTTTATAAATAACATATTTTTTTTTAACTTTCATGAAAACTTGACTCTTAAAATAAAGCTATATTAAAACCAGCAATGATTAGACCATATATTAATGTTCTTGCTCATTTAATTATATCTTTCTTCATGAATGCTTTTTTTTTTTTTTTTTTTTTGAGGGGTGAGTTTTTTCCCAATTTTCTTTTGGAATTGAAATACTATTTTTCCTACTTTAAAACTTTTCTTTCTCTCATTTTAAATATAAATAAAAACTCAATGTGTGCTGTTTGTTGTAGTTTTCTGATTAGGTATTGTTTTTTATTTTATTCATACTGTTGTGTTTTAAGTTATATTCACTCCTTTATTCTAAATCATGCTATTGCTTTTTACGACTTACCTAATAGCTCATTTTACATAAATTATTCCTAACTGTTGACATTGATGTATCTTTCCTAAGAGTATCACAACTAAGTCTTGACAACATCTGGATGACTGTCAGTTGAACATGTTTTGCAAAAATAATTTATGCTAAGTTTGTTGATTCTCCAATCAATTTATAAAGTGCACTTGACAAATCTTCTATAAAAGGCCAGCCTAAGTATGATTTTTCTATAACATCAATATTTTATTTCAGGATATCAGATTAAAGTTAAAATTGTGATGTCATTGTGTCTTTATTGCCAGGTAAAATGTCTCATTTAATTACAAATAATCATATTTTTTTTCTTAGAATGCGAAATCTAGAATTTTGAACTCTACTTTTAAAATGTGTTATCACAAAATGTGGCTCCATGCTCCTCTCTTAATTTTTTTCTTATTTTTATTTTCTAAGTTAAATAAGATTTAATCACTCGTGATTTTATCATGAGCAATCCTAAATTTTAAAACTGTTTCTAAAGTTTTAGTTTTTTTTTTTTTGTTTTTAATCTTATATTTAAAACTTCACCAAAAAAAACTTAAAATTTAATTAACCCTAATAGAAAAATTCTTACTTTATTTATTAATTCTGATTTTCTTTTATTTTTTTTCATTTTCTTTTTTTTTTAAATTTAAACTTATGAACACTGAGTTGAATTTTATAATGTATAATATCAAATTTTTCACAACAAAAGCATTATAAATTCTTTATATTCGGTGTATGAATCATTGAATGCTGTTTTCTTGTTAAGTTTTTTTTTTTCTGATGGGGGTAATATAGGTCATTTAATACTAAAAACAATCATTTTCTGATAAAGATTATTTTTTGTAAATATTCAGTTTTTTTGTTTTGTTTTTACTGTATATCAACCTTTTTAGGTCATTTAATGCCAAGAACAATAATTTCTGATAAACTTTTTTCTTTTTTTTTTTTTAACTTGTGAACAACACAATAATCCCTTACTAGAGGGAATGTGAGGATCTTACCTTTCCTAAGGATGTTCAGTTCTTGTTATATTTTCATTTATTCACTCCAAGTATCTAAAACAAAGTGTAATGGAATACAAATAAATATAACTGAAAACATGGTAGTAAACGGTCTGAAACATTATGCTAAGATAGAAGTTAACAAAAAAAACAAAAAAAAGCAGCTTTAAGAGAATATTTGTTTTACTATTAAATTCTTAATACAATTACTTAATCCAAGGCTTTCCAAGAATTTCTGCAAAAACTTAAAAAGTCAACGTTTCACAGATTGTTTAGTATATATATATATTTTTTTTTTTTCGGAAAAAGCATCTTTTAGACTAACACTGTCATAATATAAGTATTTTCCTTCTGTCTTTCTGATTAACACAACATTGCTCAGGGGTAGGGGAGATTCATTTCACAAATAAAATGGAGGAATCTCTAGCAAGTGGAAATTTATAATTATTTGATTTTTCTTGTGCTAACAGCAATTCTAACTTTGTTTGTAGTCGAGCTTTCTCTAAACTGATTAATATATGATGAGAAAAAAAAAAAAAAAATTTTTTTTTAAAGTTACCAATTCAACTCCTGAAGTATTTGGTGTTATTGCAATAAGGCGGTCTTTTTGGTATGAATAGCTCTTTACATTTATAGTCCAATTTCATTTTTTTTTTTTTTTTTTGAAGCCCGCAAGATGAAACTTCATAATTTGTATACTCATTATTAGGACTATATTCTTCTTTTTGTAGGGAGAGGATACTCTTTTTGAGAGGGAGAGGATACTCTTTTTGAGAGGGAGAGGATACTCAATTTGGGAGGGAGAGGATACTCTTTTTGGGAGGGAGGGGATGCTCTTTTTGAGAGGGAAAGTATACTTTTTTTGGGAGGGAGAGGATACTCTTTTTGAGAGGGAGAGGATACTCTTTTTGGGAGGGAGAGGATACTCTCTTTGCCTCTTCAAATCCTTACTCTCTTGATTATGGGAGATGGCCAAGAACCCAGCCTGCTCCTTGGGCCCCTAACTCCATGGGAGGCTCCCCATATCTGCTTGCCTCCTTTTTCCTGGCAAGATATGTCCTCAGGGATACCCTGAATCTCTTGGCCCTCTACTGCAGCCTGTCAAGCATATAAGGCTGCCGCATCTCCTCTCCATGATATGTTTAATAGTCATGTGTATTGTTCAGTATTTGCATGTGTGTGTGTAACTTGTTGATATAATAGTGATGTATTACATTTATGGAAATCAACAAAGATATCTTCTTTAGTTTTAAAAATACTTTTGTTTATTCATCTTCCCTTATTGCATGTTGGAAAGAGATATTTTCTGCTTAGCCGGTTAACAACAAAAAGAGAGGGAAGAGACCCCCAACAGCCCATCGAGTTGTCTCATCAACTCACTTTCTCTCAAAATTAACTTTTCTTATAATAATTTTTCCTTCGATTTTTATAATTGCAAATATTTAATTCGCTTGCTATTAACATTCCTGTTTATAGTTCTAAACAACAAACTGACATTCTCACGTCAGTCTATACAATTTCTCTACATTCCAACCAGTTTGAATTTTGTATAAACAATGGATCGACCCATTGTTTTGGTGAGTAAATTCACTGACCTATTGCTCTCCAATTAGATATTAAATTCCTAGTTTCGGGTTCAATTCTTGCCAAATCCTAATTGCTAACATAATCGAACCCCTTGATAACATAACATTTTTTTATTATCATTAAATTTTAAAAATTTTCTGACTATGAACAGGAAAGCCTGATCCCCAAACGATTAATCACCTAAAATAATATAGAGTTAACAATAATAACAATGAAGAATCTAATCTGAAGCGTAGATATACAGTAGGAGGGAAAAAAATTTTCTTCCTTTTTTTCGTAAAATCTTTTATGGAAAATTATGTTGAATTTTTTTAACAACATACTTTCCATGATAAAAACTCTGTGCTTTTGCAGAACAAGCAAATGGAGAATTTTTTTTTTTTTTGCTCAGGGACTTTACATCAGTTGTAAGACAGCAATTTGATTGGCTAATTCATTAGCCGATCAAATTGCTGTCTTAGAGCCGGTGCAAAGTGCCCGAGCAAAAAAATATTCCGACCATATTTCTCCATTTGCTTGTTCATGAAAAGCGCCAAAAACTTAACACTGGTATAACTGTTTTAATTCTCTCTTTGCAAATGCATTACACAATCTATGTACTTATAAAAATCAGATTGTCGTAGTTGTATGAGACCCTACATATTGCAGCTCTTTAGAAAACACAACCACATAGTTATTTAAAAAAAAATCACTTAGTTATTTCTCACAACTCTCTCATGCACCACTGTTTAGGCCTTGCAAGCCACATCTATGACAATAAGGGATTAGTAATAGACTATTTCCTCGGATATGAGTGGGCGACTCTGCCGACAATTGTTTAAAATGCTTTTTCCAACACCATTGATTACTCTAATAAATATAATTTTCTAAACACTGACAATAGTGAAAAAATGAATAGCAGTTGTTGTTGGAGTAGCAGAAAAAAAGTGAATTTTGGGTTGTACATGCCTTGTTAGAATTAGTTTCGTTTTTGGGGTTTTTTTTTTTAAGGAAATGGGGTTTTGTTTTCCTTTTTTTTTTTTAGTGAAGTGGGGGGTTTGTTTTTGTTTTTTTTTTGTTTTTTTATTTAGCGGAGGGGGATTCTATTATTATATTTTTTTTTTTTTTGAAAGGGGTGGTGCTTCTGTTTTCTTTATCAAATCTGCATTTTGTAGGTCTTTGTTCAGAATATTTTTTAATTACAAGCTTAAACATATTTTTATTTCATTCTATTTTTTTTTTTTGGATTCTTTCAGGTTTCTGTGCAATGAATCATTCCTGGACTATGGCTATTCAATGTTTGTGCCTTGAGTTGAATTCTCAGAATATTTTACTAAGGCCACAACAAAAATCCGATGCTGCTATGAGTCTCTGACACGTGTTACGGCTGCAGCATCATTGCCAGCCCTGAGGAACAATAACAGTTCTAACTTTCTTCCCAGTTTCCCCTAATCCCTGTCTTCCAATTGTGCGGAATCACTTGTTCCTATACGCCATGATGAGTATACATGGAAGAAAAGGAAGTCTCCGGAAACGTGTTTTCCTGGGTGCGGCACTCCTTATCGTCTGTATTTACTTGTCTTATCAAACCTTCTCTTGCGCGGGTGGACCAAAAGTTTATATGGTACCCAGTGACCCAATCCGCTACATTTACGATGAGAAGAACCATGCCATCCCCTACAACAAGGACATGCCACTGATATTCATTGGTGGCATGCCTCGGAGTGGGACTACTCTCATGCGGGCGATGCTCGATGCCCATCCTTTGGTGCGATGTGGCGAAGAGACTCGTGTGATCCCTAGGATTCTTGCAATGCGTTTTCAGTGGGAAAAATCTACCGTGGAAAAGAAGCGACTAATGGAGGCTGGGATGACATCAGAGGTCATCGACTCTGCCATATCAGCATTTATCCTGGAAGTGATAGCAAAGCATGGGGAGGCAGCTCCCCGTCTGTGTAACAAGGACCCGTTCGCCTTAAAATCAAGTATTTATCTCAAACAACTATATCCAAACGCTCGTTTCCTCTTTCTTATACGGGACGGAAGAGCCGTCGTTCATTCGATCATCACACGTAAGGTGACCATAACTGGATTCGATCTGACCAGCTATAGCAAGTGTTTGAAGAAATGGAACCAAGCGATGGAGTCGATGTATTCTCAATGCGTGCAGGTCGGACCAAGCAGGTGCATGCCTGTCTACTATGAAAAACTTGTCTTGCATCCAGAGTTTTGGATGCGCAAGATTCTTAATTTCTTGGACTTAGAGTGGAACGATAAAGTTTTACATCACGAAGAATATATTGGGAAACCTGGAGGAATATCTATATCAAAGTAAGTATCTATATCATTTCCCTTTTCTCTTTCATGTTACATGTACTTGGCATTGTCTTAGTGATGGCTATTTTTCCAAGTAAGCATTTTCCAAATAGTTTTAGTCATTACAGTTTCAGCGATGAGCACATAAAAATGGCCTTATGCCTAACTTGGGTTTCTGATCAACCAGCGAGAATGGAGCAGTTATAAAATCTTGGACTCTAGAGTTGTATTACACAAGTTCAAATCCCAGTCAAAACCATTAAATTCACCTTCAGATTAGACTTTTTAACTCGGGAGATTAAATCATCAAGGTTGTAGCAAAAAACGTACCGATAGGAAGGAGTGTGTTCCCAGTGTAGGGAACAGGAATAGAGAGGTATGATATTTACTTGGTGAGCACACCCAAGTTTGGCACAAGGCCATTTTTACGTGCTCTTACCTGGGCTTTATATAT
>JAUZSX010000032.1:1040810-1055068 GCA_034780655.1 Idiosepius hallami
TCTTCAGGTCGACCTAAAGATCTCACAGAGTTTATATATATATATATATATATATATATATATATATATATATATGTATATATATATGTATATATATATATATGTATATGAGCGTGTGAGGCTTAGAATGTGTATATGCTTGAATGAGTGAGATGGGCCTATCATTTTTACCAGTGTGTTTCTTTTCATAAATGCCTATATATATACACATACACACATAGACACACACACACACACATATCTATTTATATGTTTACTCCCGTGTTCCTTGTCACAATAACAAAGTTTATTTACAGGCACTCATTCAGCTAATTAGTTGTCACGTCGTTCGTTTTATTCATTTTTACAGAAACCATTTTCTGTATAGCTAAAAACTCATGTGACCAACTGTTTGTGCTGAATTCATTGTTCGTCGGCATTAGCCGCCATTTTATTTTCGCCCTACTTATCGTGGTGTGAGTAAACATTTCCTTCGTTTCAGCAGAGTAAATTTCCAATCATCAAAAAATATAGATCTTTTATTGTATTTTTAGCAACATTTATCACATTTTTACTCAGTTTTTATTTTCTACTTTTTCTCTCCACCCTCCCCTCTATCCTTCTTGTGAGGGTAGCTGGCATCCCCATTAATGGAATCACTCGTCCACAATATATTCCGTTGAGTTAAACGCTCATTGGGAATTTGGGCGTGTCGTGTAACGTTCTGTGCCTTCCTGAGGACCCTTTCTTCACGTTGTGTTCCTCAACAACAAACCATTTTAGAAAAGAAAACCAACAACAAACTTTCTTAGAAGAAAATTACATCATCTTTATTTTAGACTGGAACCAACAGGTTCTCTGGCAACCCAGACAACTGACATAGTAGCCCTGTTCGTCCTGTCTCTCTCGAGAGTTCGTTTCGTATCTCCCTCTGCTCCTCACCGCTGCCCCGTTCTTGTTTTGACAGTTTTTGTTCCAACCACCTCCTTTCTCCACTCGGGCAAAATGTCTGTCCTTACTCTGATGTGTTTTGGGTTTTTTTTGTTTATCTTGACATGTGTCGCTGTCGCTGTACGATAAGTCGTAGTTAAAACCCAATGCCAAAACACACACACGCAGTCACTGGGCATTTAATGCCGGAAACTATCTTCCTGCATTAATATTACAAAGGTCCTTAAATGGAACCTGCAAGGTAAGCGCTGAATTGGTCGCCCGAGACAGTCCTGGAAAATAATTATTGAAGCCTACCAGAATGACATGGGCCAAACTATAGAGGACCAGCCAGAACCGGGTCTGATGGAGGAGCGCCGAAGCGCCCTATATTCCCCCAGGAATCCAACACGACTGTATAAGTAATAGGGTGGAGATTGTTGCTTAAAAAAATTTTTTCAAACACAAAGAAGATATAAAGAGACATTTTTGAATTAAAAATAAATAAGTAAATAAATAACGGGGAAGCGTTTTTGAAAACTAAGAAAAAATAATTCATTTTCAAACACGAAAAAAAATATTGGCAAGTCCCCGGCGCTGGGAAATACGTCTAGTATTTTATATTTTCTTGCCAGTTTCTAATGAAAATTAAAAAAATTAAATTATCAGGAAACAGTTTAAGATAAATGGGCTTATGATTATAAAATCACTTATTGAATTCTTGAGTTGTAAATACAATTGTCTTTTAATTAGAAAAAGCAAAAAGTCAAAATGACCCAAAAAAACATATTGCCATAATATTGTTATTTTCACAATATACTGGTTAATATGCTAGTGTGCTAAAGTATTTAACAATTTGAAATAGGAAAATATCAATGATATATGTTCAAAAGATCATAAAGTTCTAATTTTTACAAATTTAATTAAAAATCTAAAATACCATTTCTTGTGTTGTTTAAACTATCAAAATTACAAAATGTGTTGTTGAATATTTTCACATTAAGACAACTAGTATTTTTTTATTAAGCACCATTTCTAGTATACAAATAATAATAATTTTAATAGGTTAGTTTAATTCCTTTTCCTTTTGCAAAAAGAAAAAAGGCTTTTATTTTCTTAATTTATTCATATATATCTGAAGACTGTGGGGGCAAGAAATTGACAGTCACCAAAGGCCGTTGATTCTGTGTTTTTGCTTAATTAATATACATGCTCTAACAATGATATTGAGCACTCAAAATATAAGCAATCTTATTTTACAGATTATAATATATATATAAATAAGAGATAGATAATAAAGACAAAAATTCAAGTGATGAATAAATTAATTATTTTACACAAATGAGAATCAAAATAAATTAGAAAAAAAAAAGAAATAGTTTCTTAATGAAGAAAATAATCAAAGACTAAAGGAAAATAAAAGAACAGAAGATCAAGGAAGATAGATAGCTATACTAACAAACAACAAGAGAAAAAAGAAAATGTTGCTTCTTGATGATGTCTAAGTGTGTGTGTGTGTGCATGACGAGTGAGCAGAGTCTTGGAATGGAGCCATACATAGATTTCAAGTGAACAAATAAGTGGGTAGTAAAGATTTAATGTTGAGCACAAAAATGGAATATCAATAGATTTTGCAGCAAATCAGAAAGGAATAGAAGGCTAGGAAAAAGAATAGGAAAAGAAATAGAAAGAAAAAAACAGTCAAAACCTAAAAGAAGCTGTCTCATATAATTTCCCACAAAAATACATTGAGCATTGAATTTATATATAGTGTATACAAATACTTGTGTTAGCGAATGCATTAATCAGGGCCAGGGATAACAATGATGTATTTGCTAAGTACAATTAAATTTTGACTGAAACTACATATATTTATTTCATACAAAGAACACGTTAACTTAACAAAAGAGCTTGCTTTCCAGGCAGAATTCTAGCTAGAGTGATGAGCTCAACAATAGATTTAATATACCTTGTAAAACATAACTATTTCATCATGTACTTATCGGTAAATGCACGAAGTAGAACCTCTTCTACACTAATTATATGAAAAATCTATTTGAATCCCAGGATAGAGAAAATATCTTTAAATTCCTAAAAGAACAAAATTTTATCAGATCTGAAACAGGAAAGTCATTAAATGACATAAAGAGGTTGATAGGTAAAAAAAAGAAAACTTTCAATGAACAAGAATATTTCTTGTGCAACTATTTTTTGGACTGTTGTCCTCATCTTTATTTTTGTTTTTATTTTTGTTTTTTTTACACAACATTTTGGCCGATAAGCCCTTAGGCTTTTATCAGGTGTACTCCTTCGGGAATCTTCTTGTAATTGGGAGTTCATACCAGAGATGTTAAATCTGGGGGTGGGGGTCGGACAGGTGTTGAATCCGTGTTTTTTTTTTAGATTATTTTTTCTTTTGTTTAAAAATATTAACTCTCAAAACGCTCATATCTGTCGAAACGTTGTGTAAAAAACAAAAATAAAGATAAGGATAACAGTCCAAAAAATAGTTGTACATTTTATCAAACCTCATCCAAAGGAATACGAAAAAGAATATTTCTATACAAAAATGCATGCGGAAATTATTCAATTCATAAGAAAAAAGTCACTGAATCTATTTTTTTTTTAAAGTGTCATCCATTACATCAAGAATAGGGTCATCAACATTTTAGTTGGTAAGAAAAACAAACAGGATGTGTTATAAGTGGATATTTAATCAATGAAGTTGCTATCCGCCCACAATCCTAAAAGCACCATAAATGTCAATGATAATAGTGATGTAAAAAATTAATATTTGAACTTTTATGAAATGATTTATAACATAAAAATGGATTTCAGACAACTTTGATTTTAACATTAAGAATGATTATCATTATTAAATACTTAAATTGATATTGTCAATTAATGAAAAACTCTAATAAAAAAAATTAACAAAATTATAAAATTAGATAGTTTAATAATTATATAATTATTATAATTCTATAAATTATATAAAATAAAATTATAAATAACAAGGTCCCAAGAAAACCATTGAAAACTATAAATAGTATACACTTTCATTTAAACTCTACAGACACCTTAAAGACATCATTACACAATGGACAAAACAAGGAATTAAAAAATTAAAAAAATCTTTATTTTCATTTTTGAAAAGATGAGAAAACACTAAAAAGAAAATCTTTGATATTTTTAGATTCCAATAAAAAAAAATAAAAAAAAGACACAACTAAGCAAAATGTTTGCCAAAATCAATATTTCAGATTTCATGAAACCACTATGATGTTTTTTTGGTTTTTTTTAATCCAATAAAGACAAAAGGTTCATTGTATATACTTGCTTAGATGTAAGTGAATGGATAGTAAATTAGAATATTATCACACTGACTATAATTTGATCTTGTTAAACAAGTTTCACATCACAGAAGAAAGTGGAACAGTTTTCATTCGCTGGAAATATTTCTATTACAATAATTACAATATTACAGCTAGAAAATCTTTAGTCATTTGTTTAATACTATCAAGGAATTTTATTTAAACAAAACCACTTGAGACAATTTTTGTTAAGCTTCCAGTTTTGCGATGAAATTATTATGGCCTCAACTAAAGATGTTTAAAGAAAAATATTTCAAAAGCATTGAGTAATTAAATTTAACTAATAATATGAGTTGGTTGAATTTGTTTTGTTTTACGATATATCGAACTTTTTTAGTCATTCATGTCAAAACAATCATCTTTAATAAGCGTGTGAAATTAGCTAAAAGCAAAGCTCAAAACAAGAACATTGTAACATATTAATGCAGGAAAAAGGGTTTCTGGCATTAAATAACCAGTTGACCGAGGACTCAGTGTGTGTGGCAAGGTTTGTAACAACAGCAGTTGGGACGTGGTGTTGTCGTAAATGTCTTTGATATCTTAAATGATCATTCAGCATTCAATGGCTTTCTTTGTAGAAATTTTCAAGGCTACGAAACACAGGCCACATGGCTGTGATGATGTGCAAACCGAAATACATGTAAACATAAGAATTTGGTCACAAGATGATTTTTAATACATTGTATTTTAAAGGAAATCAGAATCCTTTTTATTTTTTGTTTCCAAATAATCCTTTAATGTTTTGAATTAAAATCTTTAAAATATTACCTAAAATATTCTTATAAAAAGTCTAAAATAATATCTGTAAAAGTTTTTGTTGTTTGACTTCTTATCTATTGATGGCTATTGGGTATGAGTGCAAATATTGGACCATTCAATTAAATACAGAGGGAAAATTTAACCCGACCAATCACACAGCGGGAAGGAATTAACTTCCCTATTTAAGAATCCTGACTCGACAATTTACTAAGTCCTGGACTAAACCTGACTACTGAATTTATTGCTGTTACTTACTACCACGACTACTGCTACCACAACCACAACATTGCTGTTAATACTACTGTTATTGGATTGTAAAACTGCTGTTATTTTGGATAAATTACCACTAAAACTGATTTCATTTTACTGAGTTTCAGCTTTTTTACCAAAGACAATGGCACAGGACTCAATGGTTTTAATTAAAAGCATTCAAGTATTTTAAATCATTTTTTTTAATTGAATATATGTAAATGTCATATTTGGTTTACTTTTAGGATTCTCCAACTGAAGAATTGCCTGAAGAAGAAGAAGAAATCTCTGAAGAAATGGATAGCTATATGAAAGTAAAAGAGACTTTGAAACATTTGCAGACAATTACTGAAACAGGTCAGTCAAGACAAAATAGAGCAAATGCCATAACAATTTGATACTATCTAATCCATCTATGAACCATTACACCTAGTGGTATGTTGGGCAGCAAATTTATTTTTTAGTGTTTCTCTAGCATACTTGTTTTTAAGAGAAAGAGTCGCTAGCCCTATTCTCAACCCCCAACCTGGAGGATACTGTCTAATATTGTCATAGAAATGGTAATCAAAAAGTCAGAAATAGAGGTAATGTTCAACATTATCCAATCCTCCAATACTTTTAGAGATTGTCTTTTTTTTTTCTTCTTTACCTCATCCAAGAAGTCATATGACATACAAACTAGTCTTAGACTTGACCATCCCTGAATCCCACCTTTCTCTCTCACTCTCTCTACTCTAAAGTGGCAGAACACCAGGACTAACCAAACATGTGACAAGAAAAATTCATTTTCTCTCTCCACAATTATCAAAAATTACTTGTGGAAAAGAAGTTTTTATAAGACAACACATCATAGTGCCTTTAAAATCTTATACTTTACATTAATAACCTTACGATGCTTCAGAAGAACTATAACCTTTTATTAGTTCAATTTGTTTTTATTTAATTTTATTTTAATTTAATTTTTATTTTAACACTAGAAGTATTACCCAGGGAGTTGCCAATATTTGAAAATGAATTATTTTTTTCTTAATTTTCAAAAATGCTTCTCCGTTATTTATTTACTAGTTCATTTTTAATTAAAAAACAGTTCTTTGTATCTTCTCAGTGTTTAAAAAAATTCTTTTAAGCAAGAATCACCACTTCTAAAATGCTAAAATGATTTATACGGCCAAGTTGCATTGGAGATACCGATTCCTGTCAGCTAAGTTACGTATAGCTTGGCCAGTAGTTAGATGGGTGACTATTTAAGAATTAGTGTTCACAGTTCAATTTCAAATTTTCTTCTGAAAATATAACATCTACTTGATCCAGCCAGGCGCATGCACATAAATTCAAAACCGGATGTAGGACCTGTTCAAATTCCATTAGAGATTTTAATAATAAATAAGATAATTTTTATTTTAATGAAATTTTATTTTAATTTTTACAGAGATGAAAAGTATGTCAACGGTGGCTTTGAATGAATTGCTGGCTCAATTTGAACTTACAATCAAAGAGCTTTCTGAAACTCTGGTAACCGAATTAGCCTTAAGAGATGAACTGGAATATGACAAAGAACTGAAGAACCAGTTTATTTCCCTACTGCTGACACTCCAGAAAAAGAGACGTGAAAATAATGTGGATAAAAAGAAGAAAAAAGTTAAAGTTAACAATGTACAACAACCAGAAGGGGCTGGAACCGTAAGTAAAACAGCTCTTGATTGTTCTAGAAGTTTTGTATACATTAGAATTAGAAAGAAATAACATTGAAAAATAGTTTTTAATTAAATTCAGTTTTAATTAAAATTATTTGAAGATGTTTTTTTTTTTAAATAAAGTTAATCATTTTAACAAATATTTTTTTAAAAATCTACCTCACTATTAAACCAGCATTACATTTATCCTTAATATTTAGTGGATTTCAATTGAAATCATTCTTTTTAGACTTTTAAAAATTATTTCATATACCAAAATACATAAAATTGGGCAGCGACGGTGGAGCATTGGTAAAAAGCTCAGGCTCTGAAATCATATTACGCGAGTTCAAATCCCAGTCAAAACTATTGCATTTAACTGCCTCGGGCAGATGGGGCTCGTTAACTCTGGAGAGCAGCTCATCTAGGTGAAGGGTTACACCGAATGTAAAAGCACATAAAAATGGCCTTGTGCTAAACTTGGGTTGGTGCTCACCAAGTAAATATAATATATAAAATACATACAGTGTGTCTCTAAATAAATAAAACCCATTAATTTGATTACACTTTCTTACTAAAACAAAATCTGGTGAAAATGTTAATATTTTCTTTGATCTGATATAAAAGCACCAAAATTTCATTACTCAATTGTTGTTAACTAAATTTTAAGGATTATTTCCTTTGGAATAAATTGTTTATTCTCTAACTATTCTAAATAGAGTAGAAAAAGCATGTTTGAACAGTCTTCTAATTTCCAATAATTTAAATAATGATTGTTATTTATAATTAGGGCTGTGATAAGCATATTCTTTGCATACAGCATATTCTTTTAAAAAAAGAATATTCTTTTTATCTATAGAATATGCGTTAAAAGCATATTCTGAAAAAAAATAAAAAGAATATGTTTTTAACAGAAATATATTCTTTAAAAAAAGAATATTCCCGAGAAATAAAAGCATATTCTTTTTGAAAAACAATATTCACTAAAAAAACCATATTCTTAATCATAATCTTGAAGAATATTTCCAGCATATTTTAAAAAGAATATTGTCACAGCCCTATTTATAATTGCTATCAAATCTGAAAATTTAGGGTTAAAATCAACATATTTATCAATAATTTTATGGGTTTCATTTATTTTGAGACACTGTTTATAATAAGAATGTAGAAAAAAATTGTTTATTTGATTTTTACTTGACTGAACATTAGCAAGTCCAAGTAAAATTCTTTCAACTTTCCAAAATATTATGAATCTAATTAACGGTTATTCCCCCTTGACGTTTAAATCTTTTGCTTAATATGCAAGGGGTGGGCAACAAATTATATCCTCAGCCCATCTGAGATATGGGCATATTTATTGAGCACCAGACTAGTTAGTGGGGCAGATAATGGAAAAATCGTTCATTTTATGATACAAGCATCATTTTTTGATACACTCATCACTCTGCAGCTGTTCATGCAAACAGTA
This sequence comes from Idiosepius hallami, assembly GCA_034780655.1. Lineage (NCBI taxonomy): Eukaryota > Metazoa > Mollusca > Cephalopoda > Idiosepiidae > Idiosepius > Idiosepius hallami. Next base: position 1,049,240 of record JAUZSX010000032.1, read on the forward strand.
GCAGATAGGGGACCTTTGGCATGGTATATAATCAGTGAAAATTGACTAGTGACCATTATGATAAATAGGTATAAGAGAGATTTAACCATGTTAAAAGACAGGAAAATATGTATCAGCATGTTAGAAAACATAGGAATCCACACTTAGAATTTTCAATTGGCGAATCGGACAGATTTGATTAGTATCTCATGGAGAACACTTGTGCCAAATTTGATGCTTGTATCATAAAATGAACGATTCGGCCTATAAATACATTTTATCTGCTCCACTATATTTTATTTTGTTTTCACTAAAATATTTTATAATTTAATTTTTTTTAAATAGCGGATAAAATGAAAATGGGGAAACATTAATATAGATCAATAAGGACTGCATTTTTGATTTTTTTTTTTAATGGACCAGTTATCTCTAAAACATGAACTGGTCTGATTTAAGAATTATGTTTTAAACTTTTGCTATGGAAAATTATCATTGTTTATTCATATTGTTTTTATTCTTGTGCTGTGTTATTAGAACAATAATAATAATGGTTATCCTTTGCGTTCAAGGATGACTACTACTGTCATCATGTACTCTGTCTTTATTTATTTGATGAGAGAGGGAAAGGTGACAGAGTGCCCTTTGCTATAAATGTTGTATAGAAATATTTAGTAGTCAAAGGTTGACTAAAATTAAATTTGTCTGTAGAGCCTTGTTATTAGAGTTAGAAGTTATTTTTAATTAAAATATTTTTTTTAATTTCTAATCTTTTTAAAATTACAAGGTAACATTTTCTTATGCAGTTGGACCTTTTTTTTTTAGGAAGTGATGATTGGTATTTGAATTAATTGAAAAATATTTAAAACGAAATATATTTCAAATGATAGTATATTACATAATTGGGTTTTCTAATTTTCTTTTAAATCCCTAGTATTTAACTACAGTGATTCCATATAATCCTCATCTTGGCCCGCCAGCCTCTGAACAGCTTCAGATATATATCAAAAGTAAGTAATGTTACAGATTTACGTATGAGCACATATACACACACCTAATTTATGAAATAACTTAGTAATTGTTTATTTAATAAATTATAATCCATTCCTTTATAAATATCACACAAATTTGATCTTATGTCTAACAATGTAACATTAATTTTGATATTCATTGCAATAAATATTTTATGACACATGAAAACTAGAGATAAAATAAAAGTTAAATGTTTTTTAATGTCTATAGAGAAGTTCTAATTTGATAAACAAGAAAAAAAGAATTATGCTGACAATTCATATTTTTTTACAATCTCTGAGGTTCATCCAAAATAATATTTCATAGCATGAAATGATTTTAACCCTAAAGAACTGGTACATCCGCCTTGGCGACTTCTGGCACAAGTAGACACACACACACAACGATATTTCAACCTTAACCTTTGGACCCTGACTAAGCAATATTACCAAGTAATCACTCAGAGCCATTTTATTAAAGAATTATATTAGGGTTGAAATGTCATTTTGTCTCTTTTTGCCTTTGATTAATAAGGTGAATATATTGGCCCTTTAGGGTGGAAAGGTTTAAACCAAAGTGAAAAATGCTAAGATTTCAACTTACTTTAAAATTCTACAAAAAGTATTTCCTAAATTCTGATTTTAATGTCTGTTGTATTTTATTTCAATTAACTTTGTAAAATATTTATTTCCCAGTTCTGCAAGCCATTAATGATGATAGCAGCCAAGTTCCTACTTTGTTGACTGACTACATTCTGAAAGGTAAACAATATTTTGTATTATTTTAGAAAAAAAAAATCCTGTATTGATATAGAACAATGTTTTGAGAAATACATTTTATTAAATTCTAATTTAGAAAAAAATTTGTAGTTTTTATTATAAATTTTCACTTAAGGAAAAGCATTCAATTTTAGAATTAATGAAAAGTGACATTATGAATTTTATTTTTTTATATGTAGAGTTTCATAGTATTTTTGGTATTTAGTTACATTTTTTCCTTATATTCTGTTTGCAATATGGAGAATATATAAATGAATTTTTTTTTTTCTTGAGACGAGGCTTCATAATCTGGGTATTAACTTTATTTTTCAGACTTTTTGTTCTCATCTTGGTAGTTTCTGGTGTTTATATGTTTGTAATACATTCACAAGACTTGGTATTCCTATCTGAAGTCATGGTTAATCACCTAAAGACATACTGAGAAAAACATTATATACTGCCAAGGAGAAAATGTATGAAAAATAAAGTTAATACCCATAGAAATGAATTATTTTAAATTTTAGTTTTAGAGAAATTGTTTAAAAAAATTTTTTTTTTTCTTTTTCTAGTTTTGTGCCCAACGTAGAGAGAGTATGCTGTCAGCAGATATCATTTTTTTGGCAGTGAGGAGGAGAAAGAGGAGGAGGTCTGTGTTTATTGCCATTGTCAGCAGCTTCCTGGAAAAAAAAAAAACTTAACTCCTCTCCCAAATAATAAAACATGCCTCCTGTGTTAGTACTGCAACTGTATCCATGGCAACTCTTTTACTACTATTTACTTCTTCTATCTTCATTGTCAGTTGGCTGAAACTTATGCTACTTTTCCCCACTGGCCATTTTAAAACACCAGCTGCAACTCTCTAATAAAAAAAAAAAAATTAATCTTTTAAGCCTAATGGCTTGAGTGAATGTTTTTTCTGTCTATAAAAAAAAGAAACAAAAAAAAACCTTGACTAAATATTCAGTTGTGGCACTTCACATGTGCCTCCATGTTAGATAATTCAAGATAAAAATAAATCTTACATAAGTGGACTTTATACATTTATTATATCTTTTTTCATTATGTTATGATTTTGGTGACTCTCAGTTGTTCACACGCATGTGTGTGTGTGTGTGTGTGAAACGTCCCCCCTCCCCTTATCCAGTCTCTTTTCTATTTTTATGTTGATAAATGCCATCACACAATAGCCATCTTTTATTTCATCATTTCTTTTCTTACTGCAAATTTTAAAAATTTTCAGTCTTGCTATTTTACAATAAAGATAAAAAAATAAACAAGAAGCACGTTATCAGTCTGTATTACCGATTAAAAAATTATCTTAAACAAATAAAAATTTCAAATCAAAATTAAATTTTATCTTGAAGTAAATTTCTTTTTATATTTGCATGCGATAGTTTTTTTTTTTGTTATTCAAGAGACTTTGTCTAGAATTGGTTGCTTTCAAAAAAATAAAACCGATACACCAAGTTGATGGGCAAATATGGTACAGTCTTTCATCATTAATTCAAACAAATAAAACAATGCCAACAATATTTGAAAAGTATCATGTATAAATTTTAAGTTTAATCCTTTCGACCCTAAAAGATCGATATAGAGGCCTTAGTAACCAAAGGCAAAAAAGAATCACATTTCATCCTTAATATGCTTCTTTAATAGAACAACTCTGAATGACCACTTGGTAATAATAAGTCAGAGTCCAAAAGATGAGGATGATATATCGTTGTGTGTGTCTTCTTTAGCCTTAAGTTACCAGGGCCAATATATTGGTTTTTTATGGTTTAAAGGGTTAAAACAATTATTTTGTTGCAAGAAAGTTTGTCTTTTTAAAAAACAGATGGAGAGATTTCAAATTAAAGTACTTTGAGAAAATCCTTCACTTTGATAAATGCTAGTTATTCAAATTTCTATATTCTGGTTAATCCTCTGAACCCTAAGAGGCTGATATATTGGCCATGACAACGTAAGGCAAAAAAAAGAAACACCAATATTTTAGCTTTAATATGTTCCTCTAATAAAACGGCTCTGAGTGACTATTTGGTAGTTTTGATAAGTCTGGTTAAAATCAACAAGACAGGACATATATATAACTATAGTTTAGGTGCTTTTCAACCTTTTTATTAGCATGGAACCTCATAAAAACATTCCTTGGCTAAAGGAACCCCTGTGAAATAATTTGTCTTAATTATTTTCGGAGTATTGAAAATGTTTGTAGTAAATGAAATTAAAAAAATTTATTTGTTTGAATAGATTACATTTATTCTCATCAAAAACTCTGAGAAACTCGAAACACTCTAGCACAACTCTTTAAGACTGATTAGTGGTTTTGAAAGAAACACAAAGTTCATCTTCCACATTTTCAAATGCAGTGAGTTTAAAAATGTTTATAAAATAAAACTTAAATTTTAAGAGAAAATATGAATGTAATAAATCAAATAGATTTTACAGAATCAAATAATTTAAAAAGCTTAATTTACTGTTGGTCCCCTGATTTATCGAAGAGGGACCATTGTTTTCAGGGGCGTGAGTGCATCCTTCCATCCGGAAGATTGCCGGAAAACCGTCCATTACTTTTTTCTAAAATTTTGCCACAAGTTGTATTTTTATATTTAGTTGTGCATAGTAAATAAAAAAAAAAATTGTCACCAAAATTCTCATTGTGACCCCAGGGGCCTAAAATGGGTCAAAACACTTTTTGCCTATAACTTTTGATCCCTCCATTAGGTTTTTCTGAAACTTGGCCAAAATGTGTAGGCAATTGTGCCAAATGTAAATTCAGTATTTCTGAACATGACAAAATTCTGATTCGCGTCCCCTGGGGGTTTTTTAGGGCTAAAAACACACCCAAAAACGACACTTTTTGCCCCATAACTTTTGATCTAGCCATTAGATTTTTCTAAACTTGGCCAAAATATGGAGGGTATTGTCCCAAATGTAAATTTAGTATTTCTGAATGTGACAATTCTGGTTCACTTCCCCTGGAGCTATTATTTGGTTCTAAAACCACCCTTTTTGGAGGCTATTTAAAGTTTATCTCCAAAATATCATTAAGCATGTTTTTTTATGCTCCATTCACTGTGCACTCAAAGGGGTCCCCCTTGAGCCTAAAAAAGTCAACTTGCACCCCCTCAACATACTGGAGGCTTCGATCAAAGACATATATATATAATTCAAATATGTATACAGAGAGATGAGTTGATTGACGTAGATGTATATTTCAACACTTTTTAATCAATCCTAATGATTTATTATTTTGGTATTTTTTACATTACAAAAAATCTGTGAAGCCAAAGAGCCTTGTGGCCCCCAGGGAACATGCCCCTCCCCCACAATTGTGGGATCTGCAGGGGCCCTAAGCTCGGCCCTGTTATTAATCTAGTATATAGTATCAGTTTGGTTTTTTTCTTTATTAAAGTAAAAGAAAATTAGAATTTTCAGTTGTTAAAATGTTTGAGATTACTTTAGAACCATAAGAATTTCTGATTCCAGTGCTTATAAAAAAAAATATTGCTTATATTCTTGGTACAATCCAGTAAAAACTTTAAGGTTATGAAATGCACACTTTCCTGACTTAAAATTACTAATTAGTCACTCAAATGCATTCTATGAGACGATTATATCAAAGGAAATATAGGTGTATCTCTTTTTTTTGCCTTAGATCAACAGGGCCAATATATCGGCCCCTTAGGGTAAAAAAAAGATTTAATCCTTATCTTGAAGGGCTTATAACATCAGCTTTGGCAAAAAAAGACGACACAGCAAAATTACCAACTAGCCAATCAGAGCTGTTCTATTAGAGGACCATGGAAGATCAAAATATTGGCTAGGTCTGCATCTAAAAGGGAAAAAAAAAAAATTAAAATTCTACAAATAGATGCAGATTTATATCAAATTACAAAACATCAAGACAAATGAAATCATAATAAAAACAAATAAATAAATTAAGTAGATGTGTCGCACGCCTCATGAGAGCGGAAACAACAGGTGCGACATACCCCTAAGGCTCGCAGTCATTACGAGTGCTAAATTCATGAACTGATGATAAACTGAACATTTCAGGCAGAGCTGCTAAGACAAATAGACTAAA
>JAUZSX010000032.1:1055168-1073984 GCA_034780655.1 Idiosepius hallami
TTTTCACAAACTTTTGGGACACCTTGTATGTTGACGGATTGAAAAAATTCCTTCGCGGGGACATTCTCTCCCATGCCTTCTATGAGCATGCTAGGCCCAGCCATCTCAGAGTCTATATGGAACATACGTAACCGAAAGTCCTGACTACCTACTTGGGATAAATAATTATGGTAACTTGTTAAAAAAAATAAGTAACATTTCAAATTTTAATATTAGCTTTATTTTGGTTTAGTGCTTATCTTTAAAAGCTTATAATTTCCTAAAAAAAAATGTACTTTAAACAAAAAATTATATTTTAAAATATTTTTACTGTAATAAGTCAAATATAAATTGTTCCAGTCATGAAAAATGTCAACATTTGTAAATTATTGAAAATATTAACTTTTTTTTATGGATTAAAAAGTTTACGAATTTAATCATGCATGTTGTAAATTATTTTTCACACAAATTCTATTCTAAGGGTTTTAATTTTGTTTCTCTCCTGAGAATGTCACTATTTGAACTTTTATGAAAAGGAGCTACAAATAACAGGGGGGGGGGAATTAAACCCTAGCAAGAAGCAACAAAAATATACTTACAATAGATTAAAAAATTGAAAAGATTCTAAAATTTTAAACCCACTAAACATTTTATTACGTAAAACTAAGACGAATTGGAAAATTAGTAAGAATTTAAAAAACTGAAGCCAGCTACAATATTTGGAACTTTTTGTGATGTGTAGTGTCATTTTAAATCTTATGTATTTATTTAAAATACAAGTACGGCATTTTAAAGTTTCCTTTAGAAAAAAAAAGGCTAAGAGTTAATTAATTGGTATCATTCTATTGGCTTCATCAATGCAAATAAACTTTAAAAATACAAACCTTGCTAGTCATAATTGCGGTGACAAACCTCGCACAGACTGGGTCCTATGATCTGGAATCCTACCAACGTGTCTTTCTTTATTGTTGATGTTGAGCTGACTGACTGCTGTCCATGGGAAGATGCAATTGATAAGGCATTTCAAAGAGGCTGTAATATGCCAACCTAGCAGCTGAGGTTGTAACACGAGTGGCCAGTTGAGGTGGGATGCACCAGATTTGTAGCCAGGTCTACCACAAGGTTTCTGAAGGAGGTGGTCTATTCCGTACAAGTCTAGAGACGCCATTGATTTTAAGAATAAGGTAGGTAACTCATGCTTAAATTTGAACAAGGGAGATAACTTATGCTTAAATTTTGAACGTATTTTTATCCTTAATGAATATATTTCAATTAACTATAATCATTTGATTTTTTGAAAAAAAAAAAATCCTTTTAGTGGAATGTTAAAGTAAATTATTTACGAAGTATACTACTTCTGGAAGGAAAGTTCGGTCACAACTGTAAATTCATTAAATTATGTTTCTATTTAAATTTAAAGTATATTTACAAAGCACAAGAAAAACATTATAAATTTTTAGTTGAATAATAATAATAGTTGAAACAACTAAAAACTTCATTTTTGACTGTTGCCGCTTTAAAATTTTTTTTTAATGAATGTATTCTCATTTCATCCAAGATTAATTTTTACTTGTTTTTATGGAACAATTTTTGTTGCAAATTTATGCGGTTTTTCCCCTCAATATCGTGCTACATAATTTGGGGAAGAAGTTTTTAGAATTATTTCTGCAGACTTCCTGGTTAAAGGCTGTCCATATTTTTCAATAGAAATCCAAAAATCACAAAGCAAGAATAAATCAAATCTGAGTGATATTGTCACATGTCACACTGCCTCAAGGTAATGATTATTCTCAGCGATCTTTGCATCGTCATTGATGTTGATAAAAAGAGATAGTTTGATTTACTATTCACATCTGAACGAAATGTTGGTATTAAATGTAGGGATCAATTTAACTTATTTCCTCTTTTCAAAATAAAGTTTTCCTCAAATTTTTTTGGATAAAACAGAACTTTTTGTTGCAATCCAATCAGCACGATCTACCAATTTTATCCATTTTTCAAACAGATCAGCTGTTTCATGTTGAAAATGAAAAGTAGTAAGTTTTTGTGGTTTTTATATCCAGTTTTGCAGACAAATGTGAGACGTTTTGTTAGGCAAAATTTTTTAAATGTTTACAAAAGTATTAAACTCAACAAGTAGGTATATCGTACACATGCAAATAAACAATGTTTAAGTCCCTTAAAAAAAGTACCGTTAATCTATTCTACTGTTACTTTTTTTCTGCGAATTAACATGAATAAAAAGGAGAGACATTTAATATCATAAAAAAGTTATTTTAAAAATATTTAAATACAAATTTATTTAAAAAATTAACAATTTTTGAGTTACTTCCCTTTCAAATGTTTTACGTGGCCCAGCTTTGAACATTTTTAGAGTGGCCTCTTAGAAAATAGTGACATATATGGTCGTATATATTAGTAGGCCATGACAGACAACAAAAGGCATTTAAAGATCTTGCCACTGCAGCAGAGCAGTCACTGATTGTAGATGAAAAGGGACTGAACTTTGGGAGGGGGGGAATCAAGTGGTGCTACTTAGGGGTGATCAGCCTGTGGTAGGCCAACTTTGGCAGGGGAGTCTTGTCAGAAAATGACTGAAACGCCCAATGATCTCAAGGCATGAGGTGTCGGATTAGTTGCATTGCATGCATGTGAGTGCCAAGTCCTATTCTAGACGGGAGGACAATAACTTCTAGTCCAGTGGTTTTTGAAGTAGGCGTTACTGCCCCCCCCCCCGGGGGGGGGCAATAGGAACTTTCAAGTGTGTGCCGATGAGTAAGTAGTTGGTTGAGGGGGCGTTAAAATCATGAAGGGGAGCTTAGTGCTATTATAGAAAAATCTTCAATTGGTGTTGGTAGAAAGGCTGGAAAAACAGGACAATTAAGCGTTGCCCAGTTGCTGCAAATGGATGTTCATGCCTGTATACTTCCACCATATATTCTCCAAGCTGTATTATCGTTTGTTGAAAGAGGGGGTGCTGGCATTTTAATCCAGCGGCAAAGGGTACGCTGGCATTATGATCCAGCAGTGAAGGGGCGCTGGCAAAAAAAAATGTTTGAAAATCACTGATCTAGTCCATTAAATAAATCTGAGAGAGAGCACACTAAAAAAAAAGATAAAAAACAAAAAACAAAAACAAAACAAGTTTTCTTAAAACATTTATTTATTTTATAATTAATGTCCTGAACCTAAAGACCTTTTGCTCAAATGACCAGGAAGAAAAAAATTCCTCTAGCAATTGGCAGCAAACATCACTAGCACTGATTGCCTAACAATCTTGTACTAATGACAACACAAAAGAGGAGGGGAAAAAAAAAAAAAAAAAATACACACACACTCACACAGCCAACCAGAAATCTGGATATTTTCTGAAAGTGAGACAAAAAAAAAGGGAGAGAGATTTACACTTAAAATAAATGCTTTAATAGCTTTCATACTAAATGCCAATAATTGATCAGAAGATGGATACAAGTTTTAAAATGACAGGTCATATTTTATACTCCCTCCCTCAGTCATATGCGCTTTCAGAATATTTCAAGGTTTATACAAGTGAAACAGGACAGTAAATAAAAGAGGTAGAAAATGATAAGCCATAACTAAAGAAATCAATAGAGGAAATAAAGACATGCATTTTCCCAATCATGAAAATTGTCTATTTTTTTTCTGCTTTTGATTTTTTTCTTCTTCAAATATCTAAAAGTAATGGCTATTTACAATGAGTAATGTTAAAAATAGATAATCCTTCAAAATGATTTTATATTACCAGCTGGGTCTCAAATTTCTTAAAAAAAAAAAAAAAAAAAAAAATGGAGCTGCAGAAGGCTTCTTCACCCAATTGGTGAGACCAGGCAGTGGCTGGTAAAGATGATGCATTTTCCATACATACAAAGTATGGAACTTTAAAAAGGTATTGGTTTTTTACTCCTTGGCATCTTTATCATTGATTTGATTCACATCTGCAGGAGAGCCATTTTCCTTCGGTTCCGGAGTTCGAGACTTGGAACGGGACGGAGATGGAGATCTCGACTGGGATTTGCTTCGACTCACAGATCGCGACCGTGGACTATTGGAACGAGACCGGCTTTGGCTTTTACTGCGACTTTTACTAGGGCTACGACTGGCAGATTGCCTACTTCGAGACCTTGATCGAGATCTAGACTGCTCAGAATGGGAGCGACTGTGATGGGAGCCAGATCGTGAACGGCTGCGACTGCGGCTTCTCCTCCGGGAGCGGGACCGAGAACGAGACCGGCTTCTAGAGTGAGAACGGGAACTGGAGAGAGAGGGAGAGAAAAAAAGACATAAGTAAAAATTTAACAAAATATATTAATTTCATAAAAATAGAAATTACAGCAAATATAAAAAAGTAGGAGGGGAAAAAAAAAAAAAAAAAAAATTAACCTGCGTCTTCGTTTTCTTGGTCTATCTTCAATCAATCTGATGCGCCTGCCATTCACTTCAGTATCATCTAATTTATCCAATGCATTTTTCATATCTGAATATGTGGCAAATTCCACAATACTGGAAAAAAAATTAAATTAAATGTGTGAATATCATTAAAAAATTATATAACTGACAGTTTTTTAAAGTTTTCTAATTGGGACTAGCAGAAATAATATAACATCCAATACCATTAGTAGAGTTTAGGGGTAACTAAATTTAATGCATTAAAATGTTAATCTTCCTATATAAAAAAAAAAAAAAACATAACTTGATTTCTTTTCAATTTTTTTCACGTTTTTACATAAAATTTTATGAATTTTTGAAGGAAAAAAAAAAAGAAAAAAAGTTTCTTTTGTTTAAAAAAAAAAAAAAAAACCCCACAAAGTAAGAAACTTTAAAACCTTGATTAAATAGAAACTATTTTGAATTTTTTTAGTACCCCCCCCCCGAATAGAACTATTTTAATACTTTTATTATTGTTCTAATTGATCTACTCATTAAGTTATGGTTAAATAAAGTCAAGTTTGTGCCAGCTGGCATGTTTATCAAATCTGTCAAAGTCACTAATTTAATACCATTTTTTTTTAGCAACTCAAACTTAAGCATGGTAATGCTATTTTATATAATACAGAAACACCTATTTTTTCCCCCCTATTATTCCCTTACAACTCTTTGGTGCAAAAGCAATAAAAACCTTATCTTTTTATATAACCGGCCTTTGTAGAATTTTTATAACATTAAGATTCTTACAAAAACGAGTTACAGTTTTTGATTAATATTAGTAGAGTATTTAAAGTTTCAGAATGGTTTTTTTTTAAAGATCAAACTTAAAAATGCAAATTTAATATTTTAAAATTTATTTCTATTAAAAAAAAAAATCTTCAAAATAGGTTTAAGTGAAAAGGAACATAAGTGCAAAAATGTTCTACATTAAAAACTAAAACTTTATTTTTAGTTTATTAAAGATCAAAATTATTTCTTAAAGAAAAAAAAAAACAAATTTCTAGTGAATTTAGAGACTTTGGTCAAAAACTTACAACTCTAAAAATCTAACTAACAGTACCCACCACACAAAGCAATGCAATTAAAAAAGTGGGGAAGAATTCCTCCCTCCCAAGTTTGGTTCCTTCAAGAACTATTTTAGTTCTGCTGTGAAATAAGGCAAGATGCAAAAAATAAAAAGTTTAAACGGAAGAAATTTTGAAGAGGAAAAGAAAAGCCAATAAAAAAAAAAAAAAATAGGGAAGAATGTCAAACGTTTTGCAAAAATAATATTCAAATAAGGCCAGCATCTGCAGAAAATTAGCATGAAATGAAACAAAGAAAAAGACACTCACATTTTTATTTTAGGCATTAAAATTACCTGATTTCCTCAAACACCCAGCCAGCAATCTCGTAGTGTGATAACACATCTGACAATTCTCGGGCTCCTTTCTTAAAACTGGTGCCTACTTACATATTGTATATAAAGAATCGAGGCCTAAGCCAACTAACCCAATATAATATATAGACATATATATTATTTACACACACGCACACACTGGTTATCATTTTTATTAAAAATTTATTTAAAAAAAAAAAAAAAAAAAAAAAAAAGAAAAAAAAAAGCACTAAATTATCCCTATATTTTAAAACAATAAAAAAAGGGGGGAGGGCTTCGGTCTAAAGAAATCAAAATCTCAAGCAATTCAGCTCAACTTAATATTTGGAAATCCAGAGCTGCTTCACTGGCTAATTAGTCAATTATTGCGCAATTTGTCTGACAATCAAGAGGGCCTCATTTCCAACTGTTTTAATAGATAGATGTTTGCGGGCAAAAACAGCCCACCCCTAATTCAAATAAGGTCACTCCCACCTCTAACAATTCTAGATGGATCTGTGTCACTGAGGTGGAGGTAGCATCTTACCCAGTCACGGCAGACCTAAAAGTAGTGAAATAAGAAAAAAGTAATCCAAAATAAACTTCTAATTAAAAAAATAAACTAATAAAAATGGCTACTGTTTAGAAAAAACAAAACAAAAACAAACAAATCAAAATATCAAAGCAAATTTATTTTATTTAAAAGCATGCCCATCTCCTTTAGATTCAGCTGCATAGATTTTATAATTTGGCTATGTAACAAAATGCAACAACAAAAAAATCTACACTAAATGTTAGTTGATTTTAATTCTTTATGCAGTATTTAGAAAAAAAGAAAAATGTATGTTTGGGCATATACAAGCACATTTAAGTGAGATTTCGTTTAATTTATGTTACACCATGAAAATATGCTATTTAGTGCAATGAAATTTAAGTGCATTGTGAAAGAACATTGTTTAATATTCAATGTGACACGCCTCTAGGCTTTGGGGAAATATTTCAGTACACAAAATGTTAGTTTGTAGGACTGCAAATACATTTATTTTACAATTTGAAATGGGAATAAAAATAAATCACAAAACTATAATCCACATTTTCTTTTTTAATATTGACAATTTATGAGAAATTTTAACTGAAAAAAAATTAATGTGTATTGAAACTAGATTTAATACAATATGAAAAAAAAAATAATTGGTGTAATAATTTTAATATAAAAAAATAGTAAACAAAAAAAAAGCAACTTCTAGAATCTATTAAAGCCTAATAAGCACCTTTTGACAACTTGGGATTTTTAGCATAAGAGCAAATATGATCAAACCTATAAATAACCTTGCAAAAAGAATTCAATTGATAGTAATAACTTTGGTCATGTGGTTAGAAGTTGACATTAAAATTCATATAAATTTACATTTCACTTTATAAGAAATGATAAAAAAATAAGTTAACATTTAAATACTAAACTAATAAAATTTGTACAATGCATTTCAAACTGGTTATTTAATAATAATAATAAAATAAAACACACACAAATAAATACCCCCACACAAACTTTATTAATAAAACTAAAGAGTAATGTCAACAATAGTCATCCAAGAGGAGGACTAATCATTAATAGGTTACTTACCCTTCGTTCTTGCGGTCCTTATGGGCATCAGCATAGGTCACTTCTCCCGCTTGCCGCATGTAGTCTTTGAGATCCTTTTAGGAGAGAATAAACATTATTGAATTATACTATATAACAGTATGTATCTTCCAAACATTCAACATATAGGACACCTGTTGGATATATACAATAGCATGAAATCTAACATGTAAAAAAGAAAAAAAAAAAAATTAGTAAAAAATACATTATTTAATGATTATTTCTGCCTCTTTACCACCAAGTATTTATAATTAAAAAGCATCTGGCAACAATTTTGTATTTACTGGCAGTAAAATTGCATTCATCGGTAGCAGTAATCCAAACAGTACAACATGAAGAGAGGGCAAGAATAGACAGTTAGCCCATATTGTTAGATTACCAGAGATGTCACAGGAATTCAAATGTACAAGGATATTATGACATTGGATACAGCAAATGCCTTTTATAGAAGATGGTGGTTCAACAATAACTGCCAGCGGAAAAATATCGGACAAAACTCAAATTTAATTTTTAATTAAATTTTAGATAGTTATATATTTACTATTCCAAATATGACTTTAAAATTACAAATAAAATATTAATTCCATCTATCAAATAGAAATAACATACAAGTTTTAAAATATCAATTTTCTGAAAAACAACCTAGTGCCAGATGCTTTAATCTATAAAGAAAAATAGGCTAAGTCTAAAAGAACTAAAACACTGATCACAAAAGATGAGGATTACAATTACCTCTCCTTGTTTTTTGCCATGTTTCTACGTCATTCACTAGCCCTGATAGATTGACCAAGCGACATCTAATGGATGCGAGCAACCCTATTGCCAAAAGGAGCGGCTTGTGCGTGCATGCCCGTCCCACCGTCAGGACGGGAAAGAGGAGGAGGTAACAAGAGGTAACAAGCTTGCACTGCTGCCTGCCTGTCCACAGCCGCCGAGAATGGAGGCACCCGCTGCCCAGCTGGGCCCAGTTCAGACATCATTGTGACTTCCCATTAAGACCAACCACACATTTCGGGACTTCAGCCAGAGTGGAATAACATTTAATACCAATTGGAAGAGTGGACCAGTGTTAGATAAGTAGAGCCAGTTTCCATAAAGGTGGTTCTATTCCAAAAGGGAGCCAGCACGTAGGTGGAGGGCAGGCCACCCTCACTTAGTTGGTTAGAAAGGGAGACCTCCAGCCAGCCAGAACTTTAGTGCAACCCCAGTTACATCTGATTGCTTTGAGACCACTGCCCTCACGCACTCATTTAGGAAAGGCCAGTTCAACCCAAATAGCGTCTCATCGGCTGTCATCTGTACAAGCTTTTAGGGGAGAGGAAGAGTAGTTATGTCAGATGACAAATTAGTACACAGCAATGCTAAATAAAAATAAAGAGGCTTAAAGTATTTGCTAATACAGACATTAAAAAATTCTCCCAAATATATATATATAAAAAAAAATCTTTATTTGGGAGACAATTTTAAATCAAAATGGAATATTTAAATGATTAGTTTATTATTATAAACCTGACGCCCAGCATAACTTATAGAATTTCATAATTTCTTTTTTTTTTAAATTCAACCTCAGATCCATTAAAATAATCACTTCAGATCCATTAAAAATCAACAAACACTTCAAGCCCCTTTTCATTAATAACCATAAAATGCATTACAAAGACAAGAGATTCAATGTTTCTAGTAGAAAGGATTCCATCTTATAAATTGAATTTGTTCTTCAATTATGAACAATTGTACACAAAATCCATGAATCTCCTGCTGATCAATAAGGGGTTCCATAGAAGTATTTTGGGCCCAATATAAATATTTAGTAATTCAAGAAACCCAATTTCTTAACTTAAAGCATTTACAATGATCAATATGCTTTTGAAACCAAAAAAAGCTAACTTCCTGCATTATTTAACTCCATGAATTATTTCATGCAATTTCATTATTAGATATGTTCAATCCCATCTAATGAAACCAATGACAACTGGCACAAACTAAAGCAAATATTTATATTGGGCCAGCAATGCATTTAAGAATTCTATGGTAGAATTTTGGGGAAGACTAGAGAATTGAAAATAAGCCATGTACCAATCGTAAGGATTCATTCTAAATGTGTTCAATATGAATATATAGGATTAAAGATAAACCATTATGTTGTTCAGATTGAGGTCCATGCAAGTTATTGTGATGATTAAAAAAACAAACTTTAAACTGTAGATATTCAGGAACCCAGAAGAACATTGAAAGTATCTTACAGAAATTATAAAGTAATCAGTATCATGGTACTCTTCTTGGTCAAAGAACATTGAGAGAGGGGTGGGCTGACAAAATCTCACCCACCCTCTTTAATCCTCTGGAAATGCAATTACTTTTTAATTCAGATATGTTTTCAGTGAGGTACACAGCAATAACTTTGATCTATTATTTATCATCACCTACCCTATGAAATTACCAATGATTAGTTATAGATTTAACATTTGCAATGTAAGAAAACAAATTTCAAAACAAGATAATCATTTTTATATATATCTATCTCCACACACACACACACACACAAAAAGGTCAGTCTTGCCAAATTTAGTTTTTCTTTTTAAATTCAAAATTTCATTTAGTAAATGCTCAAAATTTCCTAACTAAAATGCATAATTCAGAAGTCAATTACATATATAAAAAAAATGAAACAAAATTATTTAAATTCATACCTGCCAGCTCACTCGAGAGGATAAGTTTTCCACAATCAAACGAAATTCTGTTCTGGTTGGAGGTCCATATCTGTTAAAAAAAAAAGTTAGATTAATAATAAACTAATGAAAAGGTCACAAAATTCTGATCAATTATAGTACACAGGATGGATCCATTACAACATCTCACAGTTTAAACTTAACATACTTAATCCATTTAACAAGTTCTAACTGAAAATCAAAACTACAAAAAACTTTTTTTTTCTTTAAATGGTTTTTATAATCAATTTTTTCTAAAGATTAATGTGATTTCTTTAAAATTATAACCCCCTCCCTAAAAAAAAAAAAAAGAACTTACTTGTCTCTTCCACCTCTACGACGGGGTGGAAACCTTGAGCCCCTATCACGATCACGCCAGTTTTCTTCGCTTCTGGGCAAACCCCTAGCATGTTCAACAATAACTCTGAAAAATAAATTTTGCCTTTAAATTAATAAAATTGAAAACATTTTTTAACCAAAAAGCAAAAATGGAAATACTGTGTATTAAATAGCAAAAACATAAAAATCAAACCTTACTCTCCAATTTATCACTTAATTTCAGTGAAATCATTATGGATTGAAATTTTCTTGATTCATAAACTCTTTAAAATTTATTCATACTTTATTAAAAAAAGAATATTGCAGGTGATCTATATCAGGAATAGCAGTATTTAAGGTTAGTACTGCTTATTAAGAGAGATAAATGGATACGATTTGTGAACATAAAACTGAATTAATGTTTAGATTATAAAATTCTAAAATAGATTGATTTGATATTTAACGGCATATCAACCACTTTTGGGGTCGTTTAATGCCAGAATGGTATTTTGATTATGTTTACTTGATTCTCTCAAGTTTTTATTATGAAAGTTGATTTAAATGATATTCGTTTATTGGTTATTTTTATTTTGTTAGTAGTTATTTTTTTTTTTTTTTGGTTTTTATTTTATATATATATATATGATTTGAAATTAAAATTTGCTGATAGTATCAAGAGTAGAATTATAAGGAGAATTTAATTTTAAGCCAAAATACAAAACAAAATTTTTTTAAAAACCAGTAAATGCAAGACATTTAAAATTTCTATTGCATTTTAGAATGAAAAGGAGTAAAAAATGTTTTATTTTTAATCAAAAAGGAAAATGATTCTTTATTAAAAATTCCTTACTGCCACTTTTAATCTTTAATTTGAACATTTGTGCTACCTAATATTGTAAAGCAATTACGCCAAAGATACTTTTGTAAATTTTTAGATAAAACTTTTTATCTAAAAAGATATGAAAAATAAAGCAACTAATTTATATAAAGATCTTTATTACTTAATAATTTGATTGATTGTTTGGTTTATTGGTCTATCAACATTTGAATGATCATTTAAGCCCAAGTATTTTTTTTGGATGGAGTTCTATTCTAATAAAATAGGCATTCTTAATTTTTCCAAGAGTCAAAATGGATTTAAAGGAAAGTTTTTATTTCTATTTTATTTATTTATTTTTTTTTTTTGAGAAGTTGATTTATATTTTGGAGAGGTTTACTTCTTTCAGATAATTGAGTATTTTTTTTCTATTTATTTTTAATGAGTTCTTTGATGATAATTTTTTGTCATGTTAGGAGCTAGGTCGATGGAGTTTATTAGAAAATGTTTTACTGTATAGTTTTCTTGGCAAGGTAGGCATTCTGGTGGATTTTCTCCTTTTAATAATTTGAAAGTTATTAAAATCAAATTAAATTCGATTTTTTTCCCCCATAAAACCCAACAACTCAAAGTTTTCATTTGCTCAAACTGTAGGAATAAATGATTCTGAATCTTTAGTAAACTGAGTTTTTTGGCAGTTGCTAAAATTTTTTTTATCAATTCTACTTCTATTTAAAAAAAACGACTTGATTAATCAAACACAATGAATTCACTAATTTGGTAATCCACTTATAAGATCTAAAGGTTTACTTTAAAGTTTCACATTTACCTTTCCCCACACAATTCTTTCCCATTTAGTTCATAAACAGCATCATCTGCATCTCTATAATCTTCAAATTCCTATTAAAAAAAAAAAAAAAAAAAAAAAAATTTAATAAAATAAGTTTAAAAATTTCAAACAAAATTAAATTCAAATTTAGGGTTGAAATTTAAGAAAGGAATACTTACAACAAACCCATACCCATTTTTGAGCATTATATCACGGATTCGCCCAAAGCCACGGAAAAATCTATCCACATCCTTTTCTCGTGCATGGTAAGACAGACGGCCGATGTACACGCGTGTACCCATCTTGAAAAAAAAAAAAAAAAGCAAATAGTTAGGAATATTTAAATATAACAATATATTTTTGTATACAGATAAGGGAAAAAACAAAATGCTCACAGCAGTGTTTAAAAATTCCCCTCCCCTTAAAGTAGTTTCTATGCAAATGAATGTTTACAAAGGAACTAATTGAATGAATGAATAGATAAAAGAATTAGCTTTAAGAAAAGCACCAAGAGAGTAAACTCTACAAGAAATAATAATAATAATAAAAAAAAAAAAAAATTTGGTCTATTTAAATATTCACTCTTATCAGAATTGTCTAAAGTCCACAAAGTATAACTTTTCCATGAAAATTAAAAAGGAATGCAAAAAACTTCAGTAAAAATGTTTAGAAAAAAAAAAAAAAAAGTATTTTGAACATTTCTCTTAAAATTCAGCATAAAAAAATTTTTTTTTAGTCATTTTCTGGAAATATTTTTGTTGATTTCTATCTGGAAGTTTTTTTCTAACCACAAAAAAAATTGTTGCTTTTATTTTTTTTGTTAAGAGTTTTTATGGTTCATCAGAATTTTTTGTGAGGGACAGTATTTTTCACAAGTCTATAAAATTTTTTTTTTTAAGAAAAATCACAATTCCCATTTTTCTTGTATTTTTGAAGAATGTTATGTAAAAAAAAAAGTATTTATTAAAAAAAGTTTCTTTTAATATTAAAATAAGTCAGATGTTTTGAAACTCATTCACGCAAATTTATTTCTTAGAAATTAAGTGTTGCTTCTTCCTGTTGAAGTCTTTTTCTTTTGAGCACCTGCGTGTGAAAAGATTTAAGGTTATAACCCTGTGTAGTAGATTAAGTAATTAAATTAAAAAAATAAATAAATTTAAAATTAAAATTTAAAAATTTTCCCATAGAAAAAACAAAAATATTTCAAGAAATAAACCTATGGGTAAGTTCACCAACTCCAGCTGATGTTGTAGTCGTCTCAGCTGGCAAAGCTATTGCGAATGCTATTGATTGCACCCAAGCCATTTCCTGAAACCAAGCTAGCCTTACACAAACGGAAAAGAATACAAGCAACCCATGTTGAAGTGTTGACCAGAGGATAACACCGATCAAGTCGGAGCTTAGAGCGCTTGCAAGGGAGAAACAAGGCTACTACTACAAAAAAGACCTTACTAACAAGGAAATTGAGCTTTGGCTAGGGTATCAGGATCCAGGACGAATGAAGAAGCGTGGGAGGATGAAGATGACACCATTTGTGTTGTGTGTCACAGACTGGAGCAGTTACAAAAAACAGAACAAAGGTGATAAGTGTGACATCTGTGACAAGTACTGGTAAATATTGCGTATCCTTTTGGCTTTTGGGTGTTTATATTAATTCCGTTTGGTGAAACGAAATTCAATGAGCAAAAAAGGATTTTAAGGTTTAGATTGTCAAATTCTGTAAATGTTTGGGTTTGCTAGTGTGCCATTATTCGAGTGAATTGTTTTTATTTATTAATCTACGCAAGAAATGTTAAAATCCATTATTTCTTAACTTTTGGTTTGTCAATGCACCTTAAAAACCTTTTACGCTCATTGAATTTCGTTTCACTACAGGAAATAAATCCATATTTACATTCCATTTTTTTTTTTTTTTATAAAACACCTGAAGTCCCAAAGGGATACGCAATATTTACCGCATGAACATTAAACATAACTTGTCAAAGCTTAGTTTTGTCCTGATTATGAACACTGTCATTTTCTTTTTTCTGGGTGTGTTTGTCTCTAGTATTGTGTGTTTGTGTACACTGTTGTACTCGCATTTATTTGAGCAGGGGGGGTATTTTTTTCCTTCTGGCTTTGTGACATGACCAATTTCACAGCAGAAATAAAGAACTTGACTTAAAAAGTTTAAATAATTGATAATATGCTGCTCGTTCATAACACTTATTAAGGTGTCTCATTTTGCCCCACCTGAAAAACGACTTTACACCCTTTGTATAAATGCTTACTGGTTGAAAAATATTGTTCATACGACTAGTTTTTTCTTTTTACTTGAGTAAGAGAAGGTCATTTGCGCTTTTAAACATTTTTCATACAAGTGGTTATTTACGTGGTAAAATTTTTTTTGCTGAAATCAAAAACACTCTCAAATTGACCCATTTTGCCCCACCCCCATTACATCTTAGTACTGAACAGGTTCTATGCTGCTTAACTTTGGTGATCTAGCTGTAAGTGTTGTCTCCAATGTGATTTCCCCCATCTTAGTACTGAACAGGCTCTATGTTGCTTAACTTTGTTCAAATGGTAGGAAATGGTGTCTCCAATGTAATTTCCCCCATCTTAGTACTGAACAGGCTCTATATTGCTTAACTTTGGTGATCTAGCTGGAAGTGTTGTCTCCAATGTGATTTCCCCCATCTTAGTACTGAACAGGCTGTATGTTGCTTAACTTCAGTCATCTGACAGGAACTTGTGTTTCCACCATGAATATCCATTGATTCAGCCAGAAAATAGAGACTTTCTTTATAAAGAGGACCACAAATATTTAAGTGTAGTTTTTCTTTCTTTTAGGGTGATGGGGAGTGGACAAGATGATCTTTAAATCTAGTAGTTGTCTATTTCAAATTAGAAATAACCTCATTTGAATGACAACATTGGCCAATCCTTTATTTATAGGTTTTTATTTTGCCTTTGTCTTATAGTCAGTAATTATCTTACATTATCTTACAGTGATATTTCTGAAGAATAAAAGAAGTAACTTAAGAAGTGAGTAAACCAAAGATGGACAAGTCTTACCCATTTCTAGCAACAACTTATACATTCTACTAAAAAAGAGTCATTTTTTCCCTTTCTTTTGAAATACACTTAAGAAGGTCTAAATTGAAACTTTTCAAACTCATAAAGTTATTTGTTGATTTTAATCAAATACAAATTTATCTTTCTTACTCCTTAAATGCACGCACATACACAAACACTCATATATTTTATATTCTTGCTTGGCCACCAAACCAAGTTAGGTACAAGGCCTGTTTTATGTCATTTTATACCTGGACCTTTTTTTTAATCAGTGTAGCCTTTCACCTAGATGAGTTACTCTTATTGAGTTAACAGGTTTCATCTACGTGGGTTTTTAGAATTCATGTTATCCTTACACCTAGATGAGTCTTTCTCCTAAGTTAACATTAACAAGCCTCTACCACATAATGAAGAGCCAATAGTCCATCTATTCAAATCTATCTATCTATCTATCTCTCTCTCTCTCTCTCTCCTCTCCCTCTCTCCTTCTTAATACTCATATATATATAAGTAGATATAGATGAATGTCATTGATTATTGCTTTGCAATCTTTTTATTCAAACTGAAGTAATTCAAACTTTAAGTCAATTTGTCTTGCGTTATTTTGAATATTGCAATAAATTTTAACTCAGGAAATCTTTTCAGAATTACATTACTATAACTCCCTTCTTCCCTTGCATGCACTCTCTCTCATAAACCCAGGTAGAGAATATTATTCAACATTTATAAAGCTCTATAATAGTATTGAGCACTTTTCTTATTCATTAACCAACATTCTGTCTGTATCTGTGATTCGAAGAGTCTTTCTTACTGGTACAAAATATCATAATTTTATGAAACAGGAAAGAACAAGGCAAGCGGACACTTCTCATCAGGGCTAAATTGATGGAGAACCAAAAAAGCAAGGATATATTAGAGAGAGGAAAGATTTTTATTTAGAATAGAAATAAGAAAACTTTGAGCAAAAAAACTTGAAAGTTAATCAAATAAAATAAATAGAATTAATATTTACAAAAAGGGAAAATAAAGTTAAAAAGTAATAGAAAAAGAATTCCCCAATGCATAAAAAAGCCCCAAGGATCGATTTAAAGATTGCTATGAAGATAGATTTTAAGGATTTAAGGATAGTTATGGAGATAGTCTCCAAAGTATTGAGTTGGTTAATAGTTATCCTCAAGAGTCAAATTCTAAAATGATCTTTTATACATTGTTGGGCACAGTAAAAACTTTTTCTAATGTATCAGTTAGAGAAAAAAAAACAATAAAAAAGACAGAAACATCATTTTGAATAATCACAGAAGTCAAAAGAAAATACAATTTTATTTTAAGTAACAAAAAAAATATTTTTTGAAATTTTTATAATGTTTTTAAAACATTTTAAAAAAATAGTAAATTTTAAAAAATTAAAGACAACAAAAATACTTTTTTTTTTCTTTATGGAAATTAAAAAAAAAAACAACCCACCAAAATATTTTTTTCATTGATAAAAATGTAAAACTTTTCATCAAAAATCATTTAATGTTTTTGTTATAGAAACAATCATTATAATTTTTAAAAAAAGTAGCCTCCATAAAAAGTGAAATTGTCAAAAAACAACTCTATTTTAGTAATAGAATTTTACAAAAATTTTAGAACTGATTTTGACTTAAAAAACAAAAATATTTTGATATTTTTTTAAAAGACACTTATAAAAATCTTTTTTTTTTTAATTTGTGGAGTTTTGAAAAAAAAAATAATAATAATGTTCCACTAATCTTGGAGAGAAAACCAAAAAATCATAGAGCAATAAAAAGTGAACATTTCTTGAGTTACACAAGATAAACTGAAAATCATTGAAAGCTTCATTCTGCTGCTGTGGCTATTGTTCTGTTATTAAAACAATAAACTAAAAACTCGAACAGTTTTATTCATTAAAAGATCATCTTTATCAAAATGTAGACTTTTATTGGTCATCTCTAACAGAAGAATTGTAAGAAAGAAAAAGAAAAAAAGAAAGAAAGAACAAGAGAAAAATTTAAACAAAAAAAACAACAACAGGAAACAACCATCTTATTTTTGATGTTTCAGTTTACAAGATTTTTCAAGTTGGATTTGGTAAGTAGGGCTATGACAATATACTTTTATTAAAGAATATTCTTGTCGCAGAATTGACTATTTTGTGATGAGACAACTCAGGTATTTCAACTCATCTAGGTGTAAAGATAACACTGAAAAAGCCCGGGGATATATATGTAAAAATAGCCTTGTGCCTAACTTGGATTGGTACTCAACCAAGTTAATATATCCACAAACCACCGAGTGTTCTTTCTTTAAATGCAAAAATTGACATTTTGTGAATGAAAAAAAAAAAGCATGTGATGATTAGACTATAATCAGTAACACCTTGCTACAACAGCTGCACAATTGTTTATGGGTTTTAGTAGAAACCATTCCAGTCAGCCATGGTTAGTTGTAGCTGGAATTAGTTGGGACGTTTAGGCAGGAAATATCTATTTCTAGCCTTTATTTACAATAATATACAACTGAGTGCATCTACCCAGTGGGTTTAGCAGCGCCCCCAGATACTAACCTGGGTATTTTCTTGCCCGGCGCAACATACAGTACGTGGTATTCGTAAATGGTCACCCATTAACTACCGACCACGCTCGACGTTGCTTATATATATTCTAATGTAAAATTATATAGCTCTTTTTTTTGAAATCAGTAGCTTGATGTAGCATGGTAATAAAATGTTGCAATACCATAAAAAAATTCCAGCAGTTAGATTGCACTTATTTTCAAGAAATTCCAGAAGATATGAACTACTTGCTTGTAGTGGATTTATCTATCTGCTGCCAACCTGACACGTCTGCATATACCCTTAGTCTGAATATAGGATTTATTTATTATATATTATAATGTAATTACTTGGTGTCGTGACAGGGCTTTAGTCTGATGAAGAATCTAGTTTTATAAACTTTTCTGTTGGTTTTGCTTAATTTGACACGTATTAACCAATAGCTCTCTCGAGTTATCACACACCTCCAATCAAAGCGGATCAGGCGTGTGATAGAGGGTGTTGCCCCGCCAGCTTATGAATGAGGTTTCGTAGGGGTTCATAGGGTTTCCTGATCTATTTCAGATGTCTTGTATTTCGCATAGGGTGATGTTGTGACCTTTGATCGAACTGCCCCAGGTGACGTTTGCTATAGCTACCCCACTGCTTCTTTGATCTATGGTCCTCCATCTAATTTGCCTGTTTAAATTTGTATAAGCTGAAAAAGAGTGATAAGCGCTAAAAGAAAGAAACAAACGAACGAACGAATGAACGAACGGACGAATGAACGAACGGACGAATGAACGAACGGACGAACGAACGAACGAACGAACGAATGAACGAACGGATGAATGAACGAACGGACGAACGAACGAACGAACGAACGAACGAACGAACGAACTAGCCAATACGTTTATGAACGAATGGACAATGATTAAATACACGAATCAGCAAACGATCAAAGGACCCGCAAATTAACAAGCAATCCAATCAACCAACCAACCAACAATCATCATCATCATCGGCGGTCACTCGTGTTCAAGTATTGGACCTGTGGACCCTTTCGGGAAGACGCCTGCGAGTGATGTCTTTTAACGTGGGGAGACTGATGCACCTGCAGTCACCAC
>JAUZSX010000032.1:1074084-1084134 GCA_034780655.1 Idiosepius hallami
TTTTAAATTTAAAAAAAAAAAAAAAAAAAAAAAAAAAAAAAGGCAGTCGATTTAAAATTTTTACAATTTTTCAATACGGTGAATACGTTGTCAGTTTTTAGATATTTGTAATGATGACTTCTAAACTTTTATAAAAAAAAATCAAATTTAGTCCTTATTTTTTAATCTAAAAACCTTATAAACGACTTCATTTTATTTTCTCATCATTTAAATACTATGATAAGGTTAAATCTTTGAACATCCTCAGTTAACACCCACAAATTGGCCCATTATGCCCCACGCCCTTACTGTTATATAATTTTATTCAATATTTTTAGGTCTTGTTTCTTAGATTACTTTATTCAAATCAAAATTATCACTTGCTAAATTCAGAACAAAAGTGATTTGACAGTGTAAGTGTACTTACTCGATATATTTTATGCACTCTATTTAAGAGGGAGAGAGAGAGAGAGAGAGAGAGAGAGAGACACACACACACACACACAAAAGTCACAATGTTAAAAAGAAACAATTTTGAGTTCAAATTACAGAGTTTAGTGACATAGAAATTCGATCTTATTTTTAAGTGGCAACCTCTTCACATTTCTAATTATATTTTGAATGATGAAAATATTCAAAATATAATAAAAAATTCCCTTGGAAAAACAATATCATCGGAACAAATAATTTCCCATACAAAAGAAATACACCAGAGCTTTGTATGTGACTTAAGGATTCCATAAAGCAATCAATGTTAGTATCTTTCTGTGGGATTTCAAGTCTTAACTATAAAAATTCCCCGGGTGAGCAAGGCAGAGAAAACCAAAAAAGTATACTGAAAATCGTAATTGAGAACTGAACGTTAAGCAGCAGAAAAGAGAAGCAATCCTGTAGATTTTATCAGTAAATTGAAATCCGGTTTAAATCGACTACTGAAAAAAAAAAGCATTTTAAATGAAAAGTAGCGAGACTTCCGCTCCCAAGAAGAAATGAACATTATCTCCGAAAACGATATGGCGGTCGGTCTACGTCTTGACACCCAGATGGAGGAGGATTAATTTCCTTGAATCACTTTTAAAACGTTGAAGAGTTTCCATTTCGGTGACGGTACTTCTAGCTTGACCTTGTCAGGTGCTGCTGCTACAATTCTTGATCATTTTATATATTGATCTTGTTCGAAATTACAAGTATCCCCTCCTTTTCTCCCTGGAAAAACACCGGTGTCACCGTTCTTTAACTTCACAATATTATTTCTATCTTTAAAAATAAAATGCCGGTATTTCTTGCAAACAAAACATCTGGTCTCACTTTTACAAGAATGTTGTTTTCTTGTTGGTAATAATATACATTGTTGTAAGAGACAAGGTAAAAGTAAAAAATCGAACCTCTGACATTTAAAATCCTTTAGACCCTAACTTAAAATTACCAAGTAGTCATTCAGAGCCATTATATAGGGTCGAAATATTTGAGTTTTTTTTATTTATTTATGTCAACTATTAGAGTTTAAATAAAGGGTTATGGGAAGCTTTTAACAGTGAACAAAATATTTTTTTCTTTTAAAGTTTAAATACATTAGAAAACTCAGATTTAGAATAAAGGTTCAAATTCGATTGTATAAAATATACAATTACGAAAAATTGTGCTTCATTACAGAATCTAGAAAGTAAATATGTATCGATGGTGGTGTGTACGAACAAGGAAGGAAAATGGTTAAACGAGTAAAAAAAAAAAAAAAAGTAAAAAAGGAGCAGAATTTTACACAGCGGATCGCCGGATTTTGAAGCTTTTTAAAAAGCTCAGAAAAATATTCTTACAAGTTTTTTTTTTCCTGAATATTTTTCAAACCAAATACTTTTTATAGAATAAAGAAATTGTTTTTGGTTTTTTCACAGCACACACCGACCGCTCAAATTTCTCTTATTTCGCCCACGTGTAACTTAAAAAATTTTGAAGATTAAATATTAAAAAACAATCATGCCGGTCTGTTTTTAATCATTTTTTTTTTCTTTTAAAAATCACTAAAAATTATCATGGTTAACTTTCCCAAGTTTAACCATTTTTAACTCGAGGAAAAGAAAAAAAAAATGCCCAGCAACTTAAATACAGAACAATGTGATCGCATGCAGCAGCCATATTAGTGACATTTTTTTAAAAGTCGGCTACCGCTAATATTAAATCAAAATCAAGAACATATCAATTAAATCTCTTAAAATTTTAAATAAAAAAAAAACTTGATTGATGTTAACAATATTAAAATAGATAACTATAAATAAAAAACCGGAACATAACAAAATTTAACTTAGTTTACACAAACTAGGTTAAAGTTTGAATTATAGAATAAATTCAAGTCAACTTTTCACGAAGAAAAAGAGAAGCCTATTTATTTTATGTCTCTTTACAAAAAGCGGGAAATAATTAAACACATGCTTAATGGACATTATTCACTATAATATTTTCACTCACTGTTCAATATTCTTGTTTATTTATTTAAAAAATAAACAAACAAAATAAAACAACTTCAATCACAAAATAAAAATAATCAAAGATTTCAAGAAATAGATTACACATTAACAATTACCTTTGTGCCCAAATTTCTATTTTAGATCTTCACATCCATTCAAATATTTATTTATACAAAAATAAAACTTGCCGAGAGAAAATGGTTATTATTAGATTCTTACCTTGCTTTTATCGTTTTTCTTATCAATCTTGACGAACTTTGTGTGAAACTCCAAAAAATGAAAAGACCTCTAGAGGCAACGTCTGATTATATATGGCGTCAGTTTATTTGTGGGGTCGTCACATTGAAGAGCACGGATTCCGTTTAAAATAAGAAATATATTAACAAATTATTTTTACCTATTAATGTCGTATTTGCCAGTAGTTCTTAATTAGAGGATAAAATTTTTACTTTATTTTAAATAAGATTTAATATTTTTTTAAATTTTTATTTCAGGGGGTTAAAAACTAAACTATGTATGTGACGTCACACTATTATGTACTACTTCTATGGATGAATGTTGTTGCAATATTTAAAACATTGAAATTTAGTTAATTTTATATTTATTTACCCAATTAAATTTAATAAGAACATGTTCGTCCAGTTGAACTCATTCATAAGAGTATGACTGATTTAAATCTAAAAATAATTTTAACTTTTTTTATTGGGAATTGTGCAATAATTGATTATTCACTTATTCCAGTCACTTTAACTTATAAAGTTAAATTATAAAATATTTTTTTTAGTAAATCACATAACTACATTCAAATATTTAAAAATAATTCTAAGATAAAAGTTATTATTAGTGATTTGATTCACGGAAAGATGGATAGGTCCTTAATAAATTATTTTCTTAAAAGTAGAATTGAATTACTCTAAAAATAAACCAGCTAACATCACTTTCGTTTCTTATTTATTAAAACTGTTAAAATAATTACTCAGTCACTTTACAAAATTAAATTACTTTAACAATAAAAAAATCGATATTCTTTCCTTCATTTAGAATGAAAGAAAAATATTCATGTAAGTGCGAGTGACTAAAGTGACCGATAAGAATTTTCTAAGAAGTATTTAAGGAATTTAAATTTATTTAATTCAAAATTAAATAAAGGATGTTTGCTTCTGTCGTAATTAAGGCTGTTTGACTGCTGAAAGACTTTCAGTAGCGAAATATTGAATTTGGTGCTCACCAAAAGTATTTATTATATATATACTTGGTGATGAGAGCATTAACCAAGTTTGGCACAAGGCCATAATATTGAATTGTTTCCAGTAAAAATGGCGGGAAACCACACAGCACCGTAGTAGAAATAAACAATAAACAATAAAAAACAAAATTTTATTTTTTTCATTTACTATAAATTTTAAGATATTCCTTTATTTTGAAAAAATAAATGACAAATAAAAAAGAATTTTTCAGGTGTGTAGAACAATATTTTGTTTTTAATTGTCATATGATGGCTCGCGAGCCGAGTAGATGTTCGTGTGTTTCCGTAATGACGAATAATGGCGGGAGCCCCCCCGCGAAGCAAGAGGAAGAAAGTCATGAGTGAGGTTTTATTCGCCGCAACCAGACATTATAACCCTGGAAGAACGCACTCAGTTCGCCATATTGGGACTTGTTATTCTCGCAATAATATCGCTCTCGATGCAGATAGATTTTACAAACAGGAATCGGCTACGAAGGTAGGATTTTTTTATTTTCTTCTCTTGTTTATCCCTCTTTAACAAGCAAGTGATCGTTGTTTGTAAGTGTGTTGTCACGCCAAAGGAACTCCAG
Source organism: Idiosepius hallami (assembly GCA_034780655.1). Taxonomy (NCBI): domain Eukaryota; kingdom Metazoa; phylum Mollusca; class Cephalopoda; family Idiosepiidae; genus Idiosepius; species Idiosepius hallami. The sequence goes on from JAUZSX010000032.1 coordinate 1,078,344, forward strand.
GGCTTGTTTTAAAAGTGTTGAAATAAAAAAAATGTTTTGCTGGAAGAAGAAAAGATTAATCAAAATCACGGTTTGAGTTTCTCTTTTTTTTGTTGAAGCTGTCAGCGATCTGTATAACCAGTTCAGTTTATTACAAAATAAAGATAATAGTTATATATCATTCATTATATTAAAACTTGAGTATTATTGCTTTATGTTACTTGTATAACTAATTGAACTTAATACTATACTGCACAATAAGATTTTAATTTAATCTCTCTCTAGAGAGAGAGAGCCGTCTGATCGTTCAATATTAATTTTTTTCTAATGCAAATCTTACAGATAAAAAATAATTATTAGTAAATTAATGGCATTTGGGTTCAATTTTATTTTTAACTAAATTTACCTTAATTTTTTTATTCAATTAAACTCGTATCTTGCAAGATAATTTAAGTATTGAATTTTAATTTTAAATGAAAATCAAATACTTGTATATATGCTCATAATTTTAATGTTTTATTCATTAAGTATGTGTTTATTGTTTTCTAAAACTGTCCCTTTCACCGTTAATTTGTTAACGAATGAACGATTAACATAGGGTTAGTAGTAGTAGTCTTTATTACTCGTCATTGTTAATAGTTAATTAAATAACAGCTGTGCAAAAATTCATTACTCGGTTTGATGAAAGAAATAAAAAAGTGATAATAGGTTTTGTTTTAGTTCTTTCTGGCTGTGAAAAAGCACCTTTAAAAATTTAAATTGAGAAATTATTTGTAATTAGAATTTTGAGATTTGTCAGGATGGACCTTAATCCTTTAAGCCCTAAAAAACCGATATATCGGCCCTGACGACTTCAGGCAAAAGAATACACACCCATATTTCAACCTCTCCACCTTTGAAACCTGACTTAGCTATATTACCAAGTAGTCACTCAGATAAATTTTCATTAAAGAACCATATTAGGGTCGAAATGTCAGTGTGTCTTTTTTTGCCTTTGGTTACTGGAGGCCAATATAACGGCCCCTTTGGGTCTAAAGAGTTAAATAACCCATAGAGGTTGAGGTTGATAGGTAAAAACATTTCTTTTTAAATTGAGAATTATCTAATGACTAAAAAACATCTCCCTGGCTTGACGACATCTGCCTTTTAAGTTAAGTTACCTCTAAACAAGCACGAAATAAAAGTAAAAGTAAAATATACTTATAATCTCGATGAAACAACGAACGTTGTTTTGACTTCTTTACACCCACAATGTAAGCAAATTTTGCTTATTTTCATTATATCCACACACTACACTCTTTACATCAACCACCTTTAACGCAATTCAGAGATTAATTTCTAATATATTTTTTTAAAGGAGCAGACTCAAGCATGAAACAAATTGGTTTACTAATGAATTTTATAAACTGTTTTTACATTTACTAAAAATTCTATCAAAGAGGGTAGGGTCTTTTAAAGTCAAATTAACAAAAATGAACGAAATACATTTTTAAAGAAAATATTTCTAGTTTATAAGTTATATATATTGTGTGTGTGGTGTTACTGTTTGTTGTGGTGGACACTGTGCTGTCTGTGGAGGTGGAGTAGTAGTCGTTAAAAAATCATAACTCATCAAATGGAACTTTTAAGTGTTTTTAAATTATTAAAATCAACTCAATGACCTTAAATAACACACAGAGGTTGATATCCAATAAAAACTCAAATCAAATAAAAATCCCCACCTTTTTTTTTTCATTTATTTGTTGATTTATTTAGTTATCTTTTTAGTTTTTGCTTCGGTAGAAATAAAAACATCCAGCAAACTTCCGCGAATTTATGATTATTGTCGTAACTTAGCAACATTCAACAATGAAATATTTTTTTCAAGTTAATATCTTAAAAATGGCCTTGTGCCAAACTTGGTTGGTGCAGCTGCTTTTTGTTGTTGTTGAGCACACTAGCAGGGAGTGAGTCTTCTTCACTCGTTCGGGCTTGAAGTCTTCCTGTAGTTGTAGAGTTATTCGCATTAATCTCAGATTACTGCGTGACTCCAAGTCCTCACCCTAGGGGGTAACTCTACTTGAGGACATTATTATACCCGCCGGTCATTTGGTGTATACACACACACACACACACACATATATATATATAGTGTGGTGTGTTTTTTTGTTTTTTTTTGCGTAGATTAAAAGGAATGTGTTAAAATTTATTCGAAAATTTGCGTTGTGCTTTTTTGTTTGCAATTTGTGATGAAAGAAAGGTTATAAAACTGACATGAATAAAGTCGTTTTCAAATGTGGAGTATCGACAAATAAACCAGAAACCACTTTAGAATATGTAACTTAACTTTAACTAAGATTGCATTATTTCACTGAAAACAAAAAACCAGTCCCCAGTTTCATTTTAGGTTAAACAAATGATTAAAAAGGTCAACAAAATTTGTGTAATTTTTAGTAGTAGTTTTGATAGTGGTGGATGGTAGTTGGTCGGTGAGTATTGATTTTTTGTTAATGAATTTTGAATTTTCATAACAACAAAACTATTTACTCTACCTTCAAATTATTAATGTTATCATTAAATTTTTGAAGTTTTTTTTTAAGAAAAAATGAAAAAGAAATTAAGATTTCATTCCACTTTTCAAACTTCTGGAAACAACAACCCAAAATAAAACGATTGTTTGTCAATAAATTTAACCATTTTTATTTGTTATTTGTTATAGTAAAATCATTATTATTTTATCAAGTTGACTGATGATGAATGAAGCTAATAGCCATTAAACCTTTGGACCCTAAAGGGTTGTTGTATCGGCCCTGGCTCCCTGGCAACCTAGGTCAAATAAGACATAGGAATATTTTGACCCTAACACAGTTGGTAATTTTGTTAAGTTCAAACGATAATGATCTTAATTAATAACTAGCCAATAGTTAGTTGATTGAATTGTAGCATTAAATTGGTTTCGGGTAGTTAATTACTTTTTTGATCCTAATATTTTTTATTTGAATATAAATAAAGATTTTAAAAGTTTTTCTTTTTTAATTTACTTGTAAAATTTAAAATAAAAACTGTTAAAAAGAATTCAGAAGCTATAATAATTTTAGTTGTAGAAAATTTAATAATAAATATTTTTTTTTTATTTACAAAATATGATAAAACTTAAATTAGCTTTTTAAGTAAAGATTTCCATAATTTAACTAAATTACCTATGTCTTTTGCTTGCTTATGCAGCTTGGTAAAAAAGTCAGAATTTGATGTAAATAAAATTTTTTTTAAAAATAATTGAATTTATAAATCAGGCGTGAAATCACCCTAGTAACAAAAAATATGTTTTTCTTATGGAATTCTTACCCTAACTCTAAACTAACCCTAATCACCACCAACTTAATACTAATGATTTTTTTTACAAAAATTAACCTTCTTATGGAATTCGGTGCGCTGAAAATGTTACCCATTTTCATCAGTATTCATTCCCCACTCCTCTAAAACTATCCCATTTGATATATAATGATTTGCTACAAAAATCAACCTACCACTAACCCTAACCCTAACCCTAACCACCACCAACTTAATAACGAATGATTTTCTACAAAAATTAACCCTAACTCTAAACTATAACCCTAACACCAACCCTAACCCTAATCACCACTGACTTAATGATTTTCTACAAAATTTACCCCTATCACCAACCCTAAACTCTAACCCTAATCACCACTGACTTAATACTAATGATTTTCTACAAGAATTAGCCCTAATACCAACCCTAACCCTTAGTGATGACCCCAAAAATACAGAATAAGATAGTAAAATAGTCCACTTACATTAGTTATGAAACTGTTGTATTCCTCTGAAATAGTCCAACACCCTTTGTTGCATGCAAAAAAAATTTTTTTTGGTAATGAAAGAATGCCACATGTGTTTTGGGCAGATTTCAATATTTACACATACTCTTACTCACGAGTAAAACATCTTTAACATCTGGCCAAAGAACACCATTCTAACCCTTCCAAATAATCCTACACTTGCAAAATAATCCTTTGGAAAAACTGTTTACCGACTTCTCATCACCCAGCGATTCATCACTAGACTTTTCATCACGTGGATAATTCATTACTTCGACATCGATAAATTTCAACACTCCAAAGAAAAAAATTACATTTATTCATGTAATAATGTTAATTATGTAATTATGTTTTTATTACGTTAAATTTTTAGCCTCTGACAATTTTTGGATTATTCTTATGAAACATTAAAATCTATAAAGTTAATATCGTCCACTTTTTCAAACTTTTTAAAAAATAAACAATAAAAAAAATATACCAATTAATTGATTTTCTATTTTTATATTTAAAAATCTTAACAAACTTCTCCAAATAGTTTCATTTTATTTTAACTTAATGCTAACAAACATTAGAGAACTTAGATTTTAAATCATCGAAGTGATGAATTATGAACATAATGAAAAAACCATGTAATGAAAAGTCTAGTGATAAATGGACCATGATGAAAAGACTGTACCTTGGAAAAACATTAATATCTCCATCTCCAGAACAAATAATTCCCGACAGAAAAGAAATACAACAGTGTGTTGTTGTATTTGCCTTAAGGATTTCATAGAGCATGTTAGTATCTTTCTTAACAATAATACCTAAAATTAAAATCTACTTGAAAACAATGTGACAAAAATTTAACATATGCAAAAAGGAAAGCTTTACAAAATTTAAAATATGATACAATTTAAAAACCTGAAAATTCAAAACCTGAAACTAGAAAAAATGTAGTCTTGAAGGTCATTCATTCATATTGTATCACACAAGCTCGGACTCTGAGATCATATTAAGCGAGTTCAAATCCCAGTCAAAACCATTACATTCACTTTTAGCTGCCTCGGGCAGATGGGGCTCGTTAACTCGAGAGTGTAGCTCATCTAGGTGAAGGGTAATACTGAATGTAAAAAGCCCGGGTAAGAGCACGTAAAAATGGCCTACTAACAAACATGGCTTGGTGTTCATCAAGTAAATATAATATACTGACGGTTGTTTCCATTATAAAGGGTGCCAGGTGTCCCCAAACACTTATGTAGTTGATAGTAGCGTATATATTATCATTATTGTGACAACTATAATTATTATTATTAGAATTAATATTATTAATGATATAATTATGATTAATATAATTCAATTTCAGTATATCTACTTAAAGAAATATTACTAATATAATTAATATATATTATTATTATAATTATTACTTAGTTTTCTATGTTTACTTATTGAGTTGTTAATAATGTAATTAATGTACGAGTAAATATTGCTTATTGTTGTTATTATTATCATTGTTTTATAATAGTAATTATTATTAGATCTAACACCAATTTCCTAGCGCTCTCGCACCCAGCAACCAGTGGTTTTGAATCAAAGTGTCAACAAGTTTCCTCAGATTTCCACCAGTATCCGCACCATCTCAGTACACAATCGAACATATCCTAATAGAATGTAAAACCTACACTACCGCAAGAAAACGCCATCTACAAACCAACAATTTAAAAACATTTTCACAAATGACATTCTCTCATTCCTGAAAGATATCAAAAAATATAATACAATATCCTGCCAAAAAGCCACTAACTCAATCAAACACCTTCATTTTACAAAAACAAAAAAACAAAAAAAACTATACACTCAAACAACAACCCACAAAAAATAACTAAGAATAACTAAAAAGCCATAAACACTCCAAATTAAACAAATAAAATCAGTTCACAACATTAAATGACCCAATGAGAGTTGATATGCTGGTTAAATAAACCAACCAACCAACCAATCCAAATTAAACAAATAAA
>JAUZSX010000032.1:1095093-1105547 GCA_034780655.1 Idiosepius hallami
AAGGCCGAAGGGCTAATCGGCCGAAACGTTGTGAAAAAAGCAATGATAAGGATGAGGACAACAGTCCGAATAATAATGATCTTTATGAATCGTAAAGTATTTTTAAAAAAAAACTTATTACATTGGATCAAGCTACAATACTTGGTATTTATAGACTTATTATTGTTACGTATCAATACTGGAAAAAAGGTTTCCGGCATTAAATGACCAGTGATGGAGGTCTGAGTGTGTGTGTGTGTCAAGGTTTGCAACATCAGCGGTATCGGATGTGTTTGTGGTGTCGTCATACGTGTCCTTGAGACCTTAAGTGAAAAAAATAAAAACTCATTTAACAAACCAAAAATCTCACAACCAAACAATACAAAACAAGAATAAAAATAATACTAAATAAATAAACAGAAAATTCTACATAAAACCTATGAGACCTTAATAACCAGAAAAGGTTGGCAGGTCGTTAAACCCAACCAAACCGTACCAAACCAAACCTTACGAAATTAAAGATTTTTTTTTTCTTAAAAGAAATAAAACACCCAAAAAGGATTGTCTAATTTCTAATTAATCTGTATGACTGAAAGTTAATTTACAAGTTTACATCAGTAGTTCTTATCATTTTATTTATTAAATATGTAAATAAATAAATAACATTCTGTATTATACCTTTTTTTTTTTTACTTTAATTTCAGAATGGTTCTTTAGACACCTCTATGTTGGAAGCCTATCTACACCCAAAGCAATCTCATGGCAAAGCTAAACAGAATAAGAAACTCACACCAGAACAGGCTGATTCAAAACGACGGAAAATCTGGTTATCAATTGCAAAAAAAGAAATTCCAAAGGTAATTCACTTTAAATTTTATCATAAGCGCAAGATTCTTTTGGCATCCTAATTATGGTGTGTGTTCTTAAAGAATTAAAAGTGATTATAAATATGAAATTTTGTTTTTTCTTCCTATTTATTAAACTAATTTTAGAATCATTTTCCTTGTTAAATTTAGGCTCAAAAACAGAAAGCATCAGCACGGAAAGAAATGCTGTCAACATTAAAGAAAGTAAGTTTTCCAAAATTTTTCAGTTTGCAAATGTTTTAAAAAACTTTTTTTTTTTTTTTTCTTCTTTCAATTTCTATGTTTGGATCTTTTCTAGAAGACCTCCGCCAAAAAAAATATCCCCGCCACCCAATTACTCAAATAAAGCAAAAGTAAAAGTGTGTTTTATTAACCCTTACCCACCTGAGATGAGAGCGACAGTAGGTTCTTTCTTGGGGTGACTCACTCAAAGTTAGTGAGTGTTATGGGAGCATGAATGTGTCATGGCGCGGGTAAACTGACCTACCGGGTTACTTCCCCGTGGCGGTGGTATTTTTTTAAAAATTCTGATTTTTACATTAGTGGCGGAAGTCTTCTAGAAAAGATCCCTATGTTTTTATTAACATAAAATATATAGAATATAAAGAAATAAATATTAAATTTTTAAAAATTTGATGATGAGTTTTCAATTGATCTAATTTTCATTATCCTTTTTCAGATTTCTCAACAATGTATGAAGGATTGTCGTCGTGCTGCTCTCCAATCCCAAAAGGTGATGAAAGAAACTCCTCAGAGAGCGAAGCGAATAACTCGAGAAATGCAAATTTACTGGAAGAGGTTTGAAAAGGTGGAGAAAGAACATCGCAAAAGAGCTGAAAAGGAGGCACAAGAACAACGAAAAATGGACTTAGAACTTAGAGAGGTGAGGAAATAGATGTAAATTCTTTTTAGGAAAAATATTAGTCTAAGAAAAAAATCACGTCTACCTTGTACCCAACCGACTATTTAACTTCAGTGGATCCAATGGGTACCCTTAAATTAAAGGCCATAACCAAAATTCCAAATGAGTTATATTCCGATTAACATCTAGAAACATGTTCAGCTTAACTACACTCTGAAGTTTAATAGTAGGCTGGGTGCAAGGTTGAGCCTTTATTTTCTTGGACTATATTTATTGTTGCAACAGTTTCTTTGTTCTTCTCATTTTGTATTTCTAATGTAAATGTGTAAGCTTGTTTTTTTGTACATCCATACAACTGTCATATATTTATGGTAGTGAGGTTAGAGCATTGGTAAAAGCTTGGGTTCTGGAATTGTAGTACGTGTGTTCAAATCCTAGTCAAAAAAACTGCATTCACCTTTAGCTACCTTGGGCAGATGGTGCTCGTTAACTCTGGAGAGCAGCTCATCTAAGTGAAGGGTAACACTGAATGCAAAACGGCCGGGTAAGAGCACGTAAAAATAGCCTTGTGCCAAACTTTGGTTGGTGCTCACCATGTAAACATAATATTTGAACTTAATTCCCAATTACTAAATATTTTTATTTTGTTTCTTTAGGCTCGTAGGCAGCAACGCAAATTGAACTTTTTGATTACGCAGACAGAACTTTATGCACATTTCATGGCTCGCAAGATGACTGGAGAGACAGAAGCCACGAAAGAAAAAATTTTAAGGCAATTGGAGGAAGAAAAATCTCAGAAGCATTTAAGGGTAGAAGGAGGGATGCTTGTAGATGTAGAGGAAGATGATTATGGTAAGTATTAGATCAAATGGTTTTCTTTATTAGTTTTCACCATTTGTACTGTAGTGGATGGACCCCTAATCTTTTACATCGTGTGTAGTCACAGGCAAACTTAAAATAAAGAAAACCGACACAAGAATTTCAGAAGAAAAATTTTAACTTTTTATTTTGCTGGAAAAATGCACACACGCACACACACACACAGCATTTCTTGGAGAGAGAGAGAGAGAGAGAGAGAGAGAGAGATGTATGTGTGCATGGGTTTGTTTATATAAGTGTAAGTTCATCAGCTGATTTTAAGTTCTGAATCATCACTAAAACTTTAGTGATACGTCATTAGTGAATTTACTACTATCACAGCGCTAAACTTCACAATATACCATATTTTTACATACTGGTTGTTTAATGCTGGAAACCCTTTTTCCTGCATTAATACGTAACAAGTTTCATGCATTCTAATCTTAGTTTATATGAGAATTATTCAGTGTAAAAAAAACCCTACTTGGGTTTAAGCTTGCTTGTTATTTCAACCATTTGAATTTTAATATCAAATGTATAAATAAATTATTTTGATTTCTTGATGTTATAATTACTGGCAGTTGATTGTAATAAATCTTTAATTTACAAGAATATACAAGTTTTATTTTCATAAATAAAAGATAATTTTGACAAATTTTGTTGTTTAGTTTATGGCCAACCAACATTATATGACCCCATATACAATATTCAAAAAACCTTTTCTTGTTTTTTTGTTTTTTTAACGGCATATCGACCTTATTACATCATGTTAATGCCTAGAACAATTACTTTTGATAAACATTATTTTATACACACATAGTTTTTTTTTTATAATAACACAAATTACACTAATTAATCAATAGCTGGAAGGAAGATAGGGATTCATACTTTTCCCAAGGGTATTCGTCGACATGTCAACATAAACGGAATGACTTGGGTTTCAACTCACATATTTGGATTCCGAATTCCAACTGCCTATCTACTGAGCCACATGGACTCCCCCAAAACCTTTTCTACCCTTTGCTTAGAACTTTGCCAATCAATAATCAAAATAATTAAAATCAAATTCTTAGAATGTAAAATTAATAATTTACAACTGTATGTTGAATTTATCAAACATTTATTTTATTTCTTAGTCATGTTTTCAAAAATGAATATTTATACTTTTTTATTTTCACTAATACAAGAATTTTGAAAGGCTGTGACTAATTCGGCTTTCATGATTTTCAATTATGTAAATGTTTATTGAAAATGGACATGAATGTTTTAAAGATATGTTCATTTATAAATTGGATGTTACAATTTCAAAGCTAAAATAATTATCCACTGCTTCACAGGGCCTTTTTTTCTTACAAAGGTCAGACAAAATTCCATATTTTTTAGATAATTTCGACATCTAAAAATATTTAAAGAATCAATGAAGACTGAGTATAAATTGTTATAAAAGATTGAAAATATTTTATTTGAAATTGATTTTTATCCAATTTGATAAGTTTTCTTTTCGATTCTTGTAGATTCAATAGAAATGAAAAATCTTGCTCTCAAAAATGCAGAGCAAGCTTATAATATGCACCAAATCAAGGTAAGTTGGCTATTATTTTGAAAAATTCAATTTTTGGTTTCAAAATTTATTCAATGCTAAAATATTTAGAATCAATTGCCACAAACATTGAAAGTTTAGGGCAGTAGATTTTAAAGTGGGCAGTACAGCCCCCTTGGGGGGGCAATAGGATCTTTTAGGGGGCACTGGCAAGTAAATAGTCAGATGAGGAGGTGTTAAAATTGTTAAGGGGACTTTTAGAGCAATTAGAGTAAAATGTGATATTGGTGTTGGTTATAAGGCTAAAAAAATGGGACGGTTTAATCAAGCGTTTCCCCAAGGCTGCAAATTTTTAAACTAGAGTCGTTATGGTGTTTTCTCCGACAAAAGTGTATGAATTTGGTTTTGGTTTGAGAGAATTTATATCCATTTTCTGTTGCCCATTTGATTAATTTATTGTAAGCATTGTTGTAGTTTGTGTTATATATGTATATATTTTGATCTGCAATATATTAGATCATCTAAGTATATTGATCCATCAACACTGGGAGTTATTCATTTTTTATGTTGTTTATTTTAATTTTTAAACAAGGTCACAGATAGTACACTACTTTGTGGGACTTTCTGTTGGATGTTGGTGTCTAAGTAGGTCGATCCAATGCAAACTTTAAATTTGTGATCTGATAAGAAACCCTTTATGAATTGTGGTAGTCTACCTTTTAGTTAGAGGTTATTAAGATCTCTCATTATTCCAAATTTCCAGCTAGTCATTTTGAGAAGACAATTAAGATATCTTTTCTATCATTAGTTGCTGTTAAAGTTTATCGAATATTTTTCTCTTTTAGAAACGGGCTTTTGATGATGAAATGTTCATGCGAAGAACAGGAAATTCTTTAGGTTTTACTTCAGATATATGTGAGTATTCAGAGATCAATTGAAAAATTGCAATTACTAATTGATTAGTTTTATGATCTTCAATCTTAATATTGATGAATCTTAAAATGAAAAAATAGAATATTTATTATGTAATGAACTTTTATGTGATCGTCGTATTAACTAATTGAAACAATTTTCTAAATAATTGTCCAATTTCTATAGATTTAGACCCCTGTCTATGAAAAACATTATTTTGTAACACATTTTCTTAGCTTTTTGAATGCCATAATATTAGATATGGTGTATGATGTTTTCATCATACGAACATTCATCACGGTCTATTCATCACTAGACTTTTCATCACATGGTTTTTTCATCATGTTGACAATTCATCACTCCAATCATTTTCATCGTTTAGACTTTTTTTTTTAATTTAAGTTCTGTAATGCTAACATTAAGTTCTGTAATGCTAACATTAAGTTTAAGTAAATTAAAACTATTTGGAGAAGTTTGTTTAGATTTTGAAATATGAGAAATAGAAAATAAATTTAACCTGCCCACACTGCGGAAGAACGGTGGGTTCTAGGATCGGCCTCTACGCCCATCTGAGGACCCACCGGGACCTGGACGGAGGACAGTCATACTCGATTATGAGTGACCACCGATGATGACCGATGAGTCTTATATACAGATATTAAATTAAATTGTAAATTTCACAAGTTAAAATAAAATGAAACAATTTGGAGAAGTTTGTTTAAATAGAAAATGAATTGAAATAATTTTTTTTATTGTTTTATTTTTTTTAAAGTTTGCAAAAGTCGTTGATATTCACTTTATAAATGTTGTGTTAATCTTTTGTAAAAATAACCCCCAAATTTTCAAAGGGACTAAAAATTTAATGTAATAAAGACATAACTACATAATTAAAATTATTACATGAATAAATGTAATTTTTTTTCTTTGGGGTGATGAAAGTACTCAATGTCAAAGTGATGAATTGTCCATGTGGTACCATTTTATGCTATAATGAGACATGACTATAAATAGAAATTATAAAAAATATATCGCATATTTTATGATTTATTTAAAAAGTTCTATTTTTTTTTCAGTGGACTCCAGTTTAGCAAATCCTGCCATCAGCACAGCCGTCGAGAGGTCGCAGCCTTCAATATTTGAGGGAAAACTTAAATGTTACCAACTCAAAGTGAGTTTTTAATTTAAAGTAAATATCAAACTTAGAAAAAAAAAGTCACTAGTGTTTGCTACTTTGCCAAATAAAACAACTTGTTTCAACAATATTTAAACAAATGATTTTGCTTACTATCTTACACAGTCATCATGGATCTATACTTATATAATATACTTGCATAATGGATCTATATCTGTATATAAGTGGTTTTATTAGAAATTCTATGAAGCTTCCGTGACAAGAAATTTCTTAAATTAGGCATGAAACACATGAGGAAAGCTAGGGTGCAAAAAATTTAATATCTGTATATAAGACTAATTGTCCAAATACTCTGAATAATTTAAGTTATCATGCCTTCTATTTAAAAATTAAAGTCTAAACAAACACAATGTTACAATGGAAATTTTATGGGCTGTAAATCCTATCTCTTTTATAATTCTCTTTTTCATTTTTCAAAATTAAATGAGATTAAACTATTTTATTTCTTGTTTTAGTTATGATTTTAAGTTTTGTATGAGTTATCTCCCTTGGACTTAAGTAAGCATTCTGCTCGCTATTCTTAAACAGAATGAAGTAGATAAAACATCAAAGGCTACTCTCTCTTATGGCCTTATTCCTCTTTACAACACATTTCATTTTGTATGCACCCATTTATTTATTTTTTATTAAATAAAGATAATAAAGGAAAAATCTATACTAAATATACTTATATACTAAATAAAATTTTACTTTTGAAGAGCTTTTCTTTTAATGTTTCATAGTCTGTTTTATACTTCAGTTACCATCCTTTTTTTTTCTAGGGAATGAACTGGCTGGCAAACCTCTACGACCAGGGAATAAATGGAATTTTGGCTGATGAAATGGGACTTGGTAAAACTGTCCAAAGTTTAGCATTTCTTGCTCATTTATCTGAAGTAAGCATTAAAATAATTGTATGATTTAAAAATAATATTCAAGGGATTCATTTTGTCATGTGATCTAATTCCCTTTTTGTTGTGGAGACATACCCCCTGATATCTGCTCATATGGACTTGCCCATCAGACATATAACCAGCGAGCTTGTAACGTTCCATGAGAGCTAAGATGGACTTACCCATCAGGCATATATAACCAGCGAGGCTGTAACGCTCAATGAGAGCTAAGATGGACTTACCCATCAGGCATATATAACCAGCGAGACTGTAACGCTCCATGAGAGCTAATATGGACTTACCCATCAAGCATATAACCAGCGAGCCTGTAACGCTCCCAGAGAGCTATCTCGGTTCATGTTGAGATGACTCCTTTAGAACCTACTAACTCTTCTTGTACAACTAATCCTCAACTTTGATATGAATTGCTTATCTCTTTCTCACCCAGTAGTCGTGTTTCTTCTGTCTTGTAACTTTTAGAATTTTTAAACAATTTTTTAAGAATAATAAAATAATTGGCTATTAAATATTGCTTTCTAACATAATCTTCGCAGATAAATTCCTCAGTACAAGCCATGCTTAATAGTAATAAGCATTGACAAAGAAAAAAAAAAACAATATCTTTTAGACTTTCCAAGAGTGACCAGCTGATGTCTAATCAGCTATGTAGCTTAACTTAAAGGTTTTAGGTTTTTTAAAGGTTTATTCTTAACTACAGGCATAATTATTAATAGATTAACACCAATACCTACTAATGTTTTGATTGTTTTCATTTCATTTACTATAAACTGGTAACTCATTTTTTTTTTATTGAATGAAGTATTTAGTTTACAAGTTTAACAAGAAGGTTCCCATAATTGACACTGACAGAAAGCTGGAGAGCACATTAACCTAAACATTGTGTATGTAAGTAAGATAAGAACAAAGTTTAAATAATTCAATTAATACAGATTATCAATATTCAATTTTTGCCTTTCAGTCACAAGGTATTTGGGGCCCATTTCTTATAATTGCTCCTGCATCTACATTACACAATTGGCAGCAAGAATGTGCGCGTTTTGTTCCCAAATTTAAGGTTAGTATTTTTATGATTCAAGCAATGTTTCCTAACCTTTAGTAATCATAAAATCATTGTGAGTTCTAGTTGTTCATGGTCTGAACTAGTTTTGGGACGATTCCTAAATTTTTTACGATTCCGATTCCAGGAAAATATGAACGATTCCGATACCAAGTACGATTCCGATTCCTTAGATGTATGTGTAGAGGAGAGACACCATGATCACCCACCACAGACAGTGGAAGAAATTGTTGTTTTGAAACAAATTCTATTTCATATTCAATCATTTTCATTATAAAAATTAATCTTTTTTTTTTCATTGTCTTCCCTTTCTTTATAATATAATGCTTTAAAATACTGTGTTGTTTTTTGTAAATATTCTAAAACCTTGATATTTCTTTTAATTCTATTTGTAAAATTGTCTAATTATCTTGTGAAAACTGAAAAAAAGAATTTTTTTTTCTTTATGGAATTAAATTTTTTTTACAGGTTGTTCCATATTGGGGCAATACTCAAGATCGACGTATTTTACGTAAATTCTGGGATCAAAAATGTTTACACACTGAAGAGGCTTCATTTCATGTTGTGATTACCAGTTATCAATTAGTGATTCAGGATGTCAAATATTTTCAACGAATCAAATGGCAGTACATGGTGTTAGATGAGGCACAAGCCATCAAGAGTAGTTCCAGGTTTGTTTTTGTTTTTTTTTTCTTTTATCCTAATTGATTAGTTTGTTTATTTTGTGTTTAATGGCATATCAACCTTTTTAGGTCATTTTAATGCCGAGAACAATTATGATAAGCATTATTTTTATACACACATAGTAATAAAAAAAATAATTTTTCATTATAAAAGAAAGAAAGAAGAGGAAAAATATCTATTTGATAGAATATTGTATATGTGCTCAATGGCAGTTTGTACAGGCATTTAATTAAGGCTGGGGGGGAGTCTTAAAGAGTTTTTACTTTCCTAATCAGACATGACTGATGAACTGCATCAGTCAAGGGTTGGGAATTGGACTTGTTTTGTTTGTTTGTTTGTTTTGTTTTTAACGGCATATCAACCTTTTTAGATGATTTTAATGCTGAGAACAATTACTTATGATAAACGTTATTTTTATACACACATATTTTTTTTAATAACACAATTTGCACTATTAATTCATAGCTGGAGTCAAGATAGGGATTCATACCTTCCTAAGGATATTAGTCGACATCTCAACATAGACGGAACAACTTGGATTCATCCTTGTTCCCCTCTCTTACACCTGTCCACCCCCTTTCTAGCCTGGTCCACAACAACAACAACAACCGTCGGACAGCCCTAGGTTAAATTAATCGCATAAAATTTATTACTTTCAACTACCTTATTATTATTATTCTTTTATCAATAAACAAAAATACACAAAAAGATTGAAAGATTTAGGGACGTAACTCTTAACTGAATGATTGTAAGGGGCATAACTGTTGAGACTTTAACAGTTACTTACAAAATTATATATATATATATATATATATATATATACACACAAGTATACACCTGGCTTTTTACATAAAGGGAATGATTATTTATTTGTTTAATCTTTCAAATATAATTATTTTATATCTTTTGATATTCATTCTTTTGCAACCATACACATTTCACCCACATCAAATTCACTACCAATTTCTAAATTTAACGGTCATAATTTTTTTTTTATTGAACCATTTGTTTTTAGTTTAGAACTATATTTTTCACTCTCTTTGGTGTAGCATCAACTAGACATTGTTTAAAAAAAAAAAATGGTATATTGTAAAAAAGTATACCAACCTAAAAGACTTGATTTTTCAGGTGTGACATATGAGTGAATAATAGTATTGTTTTATAATTAATATATAAAAATTTCTTTCATTATTTTTGTTCTAGTGCTCGGTGGAAAATATTACTTGGCTTCAATTGTAGAAATCGTTTGCTACTAACAGGAACACCAATCCAGAACAGTATGGGAGAGGTCAGCAATTTTTAAGCATTTACTTATGTTTTTATTAATTAGTTAAATTTAATTTGATTTTTATTGAGAGTTGTTTACACAATTTTGCCCATTTTTATTGTTATTTACACCAGGGATTTTCAAACTTTCTGACTTGTGGATCCCTTTATATTTCAGGTTTTACCCTAGGGACCTCCTTATAAACGCTTATGAAATTTATACATTATTTTTGCCGAAAATAACATATAATTTTGCATTAACGCAATTAATGAAAACTGGTTTTAAGCTTACTTTAGACATAAGTATTCAAAGAAAATAAATTAATACTTTACAAATAGTTTTAT
>JAUZSX010000032.1:1132470-1171540 GCA_034780655.1 Idiosepius hallami
AATCTAAGTAATAAGATTCCTTAAAATCATAGTTAGAGTGCTCAATATCAGTGATAGAGCAAATATATTAGTTAAGCGTAGACACAGAGTCAACAGGCTTCGGCAACTGTCAATTTCTGGCCTACACGGTCATCAGGCCAAAAGCCTGACAGATGCCAAAGGCTGTTGACTTAGTGTCTACACTTAACTAGTTTATATAATTTTCTATTAAACTTGTATAAAAAATAAATATATTCTATACATACACAACACATCATTGCTTCATCTAGACTGATGACAGTCATCTTCTCAAAAAAGAATTATTTTGCCCATGGCTTCTTACTAGAATCTTGAAACCAATTGTAGAGGTGTATATTTGAAAATATACTTGGTAACATTTGTATGTACTACTTAGTGGCAATCTTAGACATTTGTATTGAGTATATTTTTCATATAGTAGTTTAAAATAGGATTTATATTTTTTTTTATATTTATACGGTAATAGAACACTCACACTCCCTGAAAAAAGCTTAAACTAAATTGTATATATTTTCCACTAAATCCTACTTTATGATTAAAGGAACAGATGAAAGTTTTCTATTGGAATTCATTTCGATTAAAGTGAATGGTCTTTACAAACGAATAAAATTTTAATAAAATAAAATCATTTTTAAGAAGATAATTTTATCAACCAGATTTCAATAATATCATAATAAAGACAAAAAAAATGGCATAATCAAAAACATTTACCCACTTGCAAAAATTATCAGCACATATTTTTTTTAATGGCAGGATTCAAATAACTGATAAGGCATCAAACATTTTAGTTAAAAAAAACCCAACTAAATCATGTCTGCACACAGATGACCTTAAGAATTATTTACTCTGCTAGTATTTAAAGCACTAACAAATAAAGGTGGAAGAATATCCCAAGCAATTATTATATGATAAGATTACTCTAATTTTTTTTGATGAAGTTTAAAGACATAAGGATTTAAAATTGATACTAAAGTTATAAATGTTAATAAATATTACCTAGACTTAGCACCACAAATGAATTTAAAAATAAAAAAATGAAAACATCTCAAATCTATTTTCTCAAATTTTTATAGGAAATATGAATATATTAAAAAGTGTCTCCTAAATATATTTAGCAATACAAAAATATAATCCTGATAATAGAGACATATACTAAATAACATTTTAATTTAATCTTATACTGAATATTAAGTGGAAAATTTTGTCTCATCAAGTTATACCAACTATGTATTATCAATTAGACAAATTTCACCAATTTTCATTAACTTGAAAAGTTATTGGGGGCAGTAAAGCACTTATGTGAATATGATATTATTTAAAATGTTAAAAGAATTGAATTTTGTATTAAAAATAGTATTTCATTCTTTTTAAATATGGAAGAAATAGTATACATTACTTTAAACCTCTAAAAGAATGTATCAAATACTATTATCTGAAGAATTAAAATTAATAAGAATATTTTGCAAATCATAATTGCCAACATTTTTTTTTTTTTTTCAAAATTGAGATTTGGTTTTGATAAATTGTGATTTTTATAAAATAAAAATATTAAGTAAAAGTGCATTAGAATATAATCAAAAGTTTTTTTGTTTTTTTTAAAATGATAATTTAAGAATTATTTGTAAAAGGGAGAAGCAGAGATCATAAGTTTTTCACTAATTTAATTTTCTCTCAAAAAAAACTTTTTTTGGTTTATGTTTTTTACAGGATATTTCATTTCCTGTAATATTTTTGTGGCAAAATATCTTTAATAAAAAAAAAATGATAGAAAAAATTTAATATTGCTGTCCCAAAATATTTATTTTCAAAACATCCCATAAAACCCATTGATGTACGTATTTTTTTTCTTCATATTTTACTGCACTAAAAAATTTTTTCCCATGAAAATATTCAAATGGGAGAGAAAGGGGTGTAAATTTAAACAGGGTTATTCAAAACAAAAACTGTAAACCCAAGAAACAAATGAGAAAAATTCCCATTTCAATATAATCAAAATATTGAAGTTAGTGTTACTGACTGGCTGTTTTTGCTATCAGTAGTTAAAACAGCTATTGTGTTGGTGATATTTCGAGTCACTCGTCAAATCAGTTGACCAAGTTGATGGCCTGATTGGTAGCAAGAGTTAGAGTATGTCCAATCTTCTACTGCATCCTTCTCTGTCAGCTCGTTACCATATTAATGGTTTAGACCATTGTTGAGTTTGAAGCCTTAACAGGTATCTAATATTCCTCAGGCAAAGAGGTCAAGAAACCCATGTAGACATAGTAGAGGAGTTCATGTGACTTTGCACCATTTCAGGAAACTAGGCACATCTTTGACTGGAACATTATAGGTATATGCTTTAAGACGAAGATTACGGTCATCAGTTAGAAGTACAACATCTCGTTCTAGACGAATAGGAGCATCTGCAAAACAAAAGGAATTAGAACACCATTTGAATAACTGAAAACCAGTTTTTAAATGTTTACATTAAATACTAATTTAGTCAGATGGTATTTAAATCACATTAGATAATTTAAACAGAAGATATTATTGTAATGATATCATATGTATAAATAACCTGACTAAATTAGTATTTAATTTAGGAGTTATATAAACTACCAATTTCATTTTAGCATCTTGCCCTATTTTAATTTATCTAATAATTTTAACCATGCAGTTAAGTTTCTAATTTTCTTTCTTAGTTCTATATATCAAAGATTAATGAAATGCAATAATAGAATCTTATTTAGTTTTGCATCTCATTAATGAGCAAAAATAGTATTTTTTCATTTCAATAATATTTCAAATCTACTTGAAAATGAACAATAATAAATCTTGACAATTTTATAAACAACTAGAGTTTTTAAAAAAACAATTTAATAAAGAAATATAAATTTCATGATCACATTTCATGCAGTGATAAAGATTTTCAATGTTACATGTATGGATAATACTTACATCTACAAACTTCAAACTGACATGAATATTATAATAATAAATTTCAAAATCTAATTCTTTGCAAAATCTAGTTAAGATGAACACAAAAAACAAACATCAACAGATAATTGTTTGACCAGAAAATACTGTTTGATATTAAAATTACCTCATAGTTCATAATTAATTTTTGAATAAAGAACTGAACATAGAAATAGGAAAAGTACAAAGTATGTGTATGCTATTAAATCCCAAAAAGGTTTTACCTTGGTTGTAAATACATTTTTAATGAATTTTGTAAATAAGACTAAGATAATACAAACCTTTAACTTTTGGCACATGATCTTTACAATAATGCAAACAACAGGTCAAAATAAGATCATCATTATTGCCCTGCAATTTGAAAAAAAATTATTTTACTAGAATTTATTCTGTGAATATTCAAATGAAATTATATATACACTATGTTGGAAAGAAAGAAATATTATTGATAATTAGTCCTTATTACTATTAGATGTATTGATATTTTGGGTTGTAGTAAACTTTAAAGTATATTCCAGTAGTCAATAGTATTTATATAACAGGATACACTGGAACATTTGGCCTCAAAAGTTAAGTAGTCAAATCTGGTCATGTTTTATATTTTTACTAAAAACATTTTTTTTAACCGTTTTTCATTAGCTGTAAGCAAATAATGACAATAACTTTAATGACACTAAGACATTTAGCCTAACAAAACTTAGGTTCTAATCTTATTTATTGTTTCTAAGCAACATCAAGTCTGTGATTAGATGGGTAACCATTTAAGAATGCCAGATACTGTAAGAGTACAAGTAAAAAACCTGCAAATGGTGCCCCTGCTACTCCTTTCAAGAGAACCAATTGTTACACCACACACATCAATGTGTGATAGGATATGAGTGATGATTGCTTTTAAAGCTTTAACAATACAAACATTAGAAAAATTAATTCTATACCGAGCGAACTATTAAGGCTAACTTATTCACACTAATTATAAAACATAATTTGATAGAGAATAAAGACATTTCAAGAGATCAGAATGTTTGAACTTTCCATTTTTGTTATATTTGCAGCTAACTAGCTTGAGTTACATTAACAATATTACTAAGTTTACTAATTCAAAATACTAATTTAATACTGAAATATAGATCTAAATATAAAAGAACAAACAAAAATTTCTTTACCTTCATATCTGTAGCCTCGCTTCTGTAAACAATGGTGTCAAGCATATTACCTTTTGTGGTTTGAGCACGCATTCGAGGATTTTTTTGTTCAAACTGTTCTTCAAGGAAAGCCATGGCCTGCTTAGCATTTTCTTTGACCATATCACTATGTTCAACTGAATCATAATGACCTTCCAGGTTACCACGTACTAGACCATCCAATTCATTTATCACTTGAAAAAGAAACAAAAGTTCTATAATAAATATGCATAGCAGGATAGATTACCTGATAGAAGAAAAATAAAAAGATCTTGTTGATTGGAATATGCCAAGAACCACTGCAATAATAAATAGTATTTAATATCAAAACTTGTAAAGTCCACTTTCAGACACAAATTTTAATGACAATTGAAATTGCCAAGATATATTTTCATTTGTAGATTTCTAACAAATCTATTAATGTTGTAATCTATTTCAAACCAGTATAATAAAAAAATATTAAATTATTCAATAGCATTCCTTTCAAAGGTTTATTCATAATAGAAATGTGTATTTTTAATTAATTTCTAAATTGGTATAAGAGGTGGAAATATTAAAAAAAACAATTAGATCATCAGCATCAAACACTAAATTATTTAAACATACTAAAATTTTTGTATATAGTAGTAACATAGTAGTTATATTTTATCACCTTTGTAATCATATTTTTTGTGGGTTTTTAAAAATCAAATTATGGTGGATTACTATAATGAGGAAATATTCAAATAAATTTTTAAAGCACATTTTTAGAAGTAATTTACAGTATATCATTTATAGGAAGGCAAAGCAAAAAAGAATTTAATAAAAAAAAGAAAAAGACAAGAATTAAATAATCTTTAATGATATTTTTTTTTAGAAATAATAGGATTAAAAATGAAATCTGCTGAAATAGAGTAATTTAGAGAAACAGATATTACTTGCAACTCAACTAATTAAATTTAAAAAGAAAAAAAAAAAGAAAAGAGAAAACGACTCATGAATGTAAGTTTTCTACAAAGAAATAAAAAAAAAACTTATTTTTTTTAATTCAGATGAAATTTAATTCAACCAATATTAAACCATTTCTTTAAAGAAAAAATACACCGACAGTTTATTTATGGTAAAAATAAAGGACAAATCTATAAAATAAAAATATTAAGATAGCAAATACAAATGCAAAATAATGAAATTTGATTTCTTTAAATAAAAACCAAGAACATCCACCTAAAAAGTGTCACGGTGCATCTTTTATAAAATCTTTAATTTAATTTTAGTAATGGAATCAAGATGAATAATAAATACTTACCAATAAGAGGAATTGATATTGTGTATTTAGTATTAAAAACAAGTTTTTGGATTCCAGATAAGTGGTCAATAAAACAATTTGTGTCAGGAAGGAGATACATTGGTCGGATCTCTACTTCTACAGAACAAGTTCGATGTTCTCGTAAGATGGCCTGTTAGAAGGAAAAAAAATAGTCTAATGAATTCATTGTTTCTTTTAAAAGGTGGAGATTATGGTTTGGCAAATGAAACAATTTATTTGATATTCTAGACCAGAGTATACTGAACTTGCTTAAGTATTTACCAAAGTTATAGTTTTCTTTGGTTGAAAATGAAAGCTAAAAACTCAACTTTAGAATTAAATAACATTAAGTTCATAAATACACAAATGAAAAGAAAAGATTTTGAAGGTTCAAATAGATCATTAAGTTTGATAAATCAATAGCTGGCTGCATTAAGTCTAAATTTTTAAAAATAACTCTAACTTTGATAAAATGTTAATCTTTAACACAACTTAAATTATTTATCAAAATATATTGATGGTGTCAATATTTGACAAAAAAGAGTTACATTATAAAATTAAATAAAAGATAAAGAGTTACAACTCATTGCTAAAATTAGTAAGTGGTGCTGCTTTAGAAAATGTTTAGCTTTTATCTCAATATAACGTAAAAAATAACAAATATAAGCCTTCACTTTTCAAGAACTAGAAAGACCACTGTATATGAGGAAAGATAAAGAAATATCTCTACAGATTTAACAAACCACATCACAGCAACAATGAATCCATAAAAATGTATGTGCATTTGCGTCTTTTACACGTGAACATACATTTTACAAAACTTTATTTTCAATTACTAATGCCAAACAAAAGTGGTTTATGGCTTCAGTAATTTAAAAAAAGAAAATACATTTTCATCATGCATAAAGTAAATTTAAAATTCTTGAATTAAAACAAATAATCATGTTATATTATCAAGCGTTTTATATTAAGAAAAATAAGCAACAATGTATGATAAAACCAAGAGTAAATAGGTATAGATGAACTAAGCTGACACTGTATAGCATTTTGGATTATTAAAAATCATCCTCAGAGCATATAGGTGTTGATCCACATTCAACGACTACTTTCTGTAAAAATAGATAGAGTAAATTCCTAATATATTGCAGTTTCTGAATGAATATTTCAAAGGGGGAAAAAGTACAATTTTTAAGTTGTTAATGTAAAGCTGAAATTTTGTAATATAAGTTTTCAAATTATTTCAAATTGGATAAAAAAAATTAGCTGTAAATATCCAAACTTGTAAAAAGTATTTTTTTAAATGACAAGGTAACAAAAAAAGGAAAAATATTATAACAGTATAATAAACTGAAATACTATAATATCAGCTTAATATAACTGTTTATTAAGTTACTTTCATGTTTTACAAACGTTGATAAAAAACATCTTACATTTAAATAGTTATCACTACAGCTGTGACAATACTATTTTATTAAAGAATACGCTTGTCACATCCCTAGTTCTTAAGGTTTTGACAAGAATAATCTTTAATAAAAGTATATCATCACAGCCATAAGTAAAGAATTTTAAAAAATTGTAAAACCGTAAAATAGTCGTCTGTTACAAGAATAATCTTTAATAAGAGATAATTATCACAGCTCAGTTATCAGTGTTAGTGATAATTCTCTCTACCAAGCTGATTTCGGCCATGTGTGTGAGCACAGAACACAAAAACTATTGCTGAAGCTAAGAAACACAGAGTTTCCTAGATGTATTTTTGTAATTAATCAACTAGAGAGTAGTAATTGATATCCAGCTTAAGGATCATTCAGTGTATAAATATAAAGAAACATTTTATCTTTGTTGAATGAAAATGGGTGTGTTGCAGTTCCATATTGTTTATATACCAGCTCCCTTACAATGAAAAATTATATAGATATCATGTAATCATATTTAAAACCTATGCATCTACAACATATAAGAAGACATGTGATACTACCTGTTATTCTTCTTTACATATTTTCAGAAGCTAAAAAGACATTCTAAGCATTTGACATACTATCTGAATTTCCAACACTATAAGTTAACAATTCATTAATAAATTTTATTTAATAAAAAAAATTTTCAAAATTTTTTTTTCAATAAAAAAGAAAAAAAAGCAGTTAAAAATTTCTCCTACTTATAACCAATATCAGTATAACTATATTTTCAATACAATACTGTCACCCGTTCGTAGCTGGCAAAGTTTGTAGAGTGCTGCCTAATCAACTTTGTGTAGTTGATGGCGGTCAATTTTTGATCAGAGGGAGGAAAATGACTTGGTATTCTAAGAAATAATAAAGCCTCGAAGAACATCACTTCTGTGTTATTGTGTTTAATCACCTCTCATTTCAGTCATGTGCCAGACGAAGACCAGAAGAATGAAGAAGTGTCTTCCTTGAAACTTTGAAGGGTGTAGATTGAGACCACCCTTCAGATAATGAAAGAACTTTTCAAAAGTACCTCCCTGCGCCGCAAATGTCTTTTACTAAAAGTCTGTAAATGCAACATTTGATATTGTATTTTTAATTCATTCATTTAAATTGGCTAATGTAAAATTATCTAAGTGGTGGAAAATGTCTCAACATAAGTGATACAGTGACATCTAAAGTCTAAAAAGAAATAAAATATGACAGATTAGTACATAATTTGAATCACCATGTTCATAAATTTTCACAAAACACTTTAAAAATATGATTTAAAAATCTCTATATGCTATTAAATATTCATAAAATCATCTTTGAAATAATTCCCACATTTTATGAATATGCTGAAATAGATTTATTAGAATACATAAATCATTAAAATGTAATTATATTGTTTTCAATATTTCATGTCAATACAAGATCTTACACATTGGAAAATTTAAAGAATGCAAAACACTATTAATTCAGAATTTTAACAAATTAGGATTTGAGAAATGTACATACAATTGCAATTATTAGATTTTCCTCTGAAAATTATATTGATACAATAAATATATATATATGTGATATCAATAAACATTGACAAAAATGAATTTTAATATTTATTTTGAAAGAATTAAGAAATTACCCCTCCCCCCTAAAAAGTTATAAAAATTAACAATGATAAACAGAAAAATACAAAAACAAGTATTTCATAGGAAACACAAACTAGAAAAATAAACAAAACACACAGGCAAGCAATTGTAGGTTCCCTATTTTTAGTTAAAATAAAGAAAAAAAAGAAGAAAACAACAAACACAAAAATGAATAAAAATATAATGATGATGATGATGATGATGATAATTGGTATGTAGATGATAAAAGTGGAAAACTGAAAAGCAAACTGTTACTGACTTGGATATTCTGTCTACGGTTGGTCTGCTGTTCTACTTCTTTCTGCAGTTGTTCCCTCTTGGCCCTCAACATCTTAAGAAATGACGAGTGAGCAGATATGAACAAATAGATATTGTGCAATTAACAATGAAGCATGCAAAGAAAAGTGAAGCAGGCAGAAAGAATGAAGTCAATGTTTGGAACACAAAAATAAAATGGCTGACTCAAATAAAATTAATATTTCAAATCTTTAATAAGAAAACAGTTTGTAAAAGATTTGAATTACGGAAAATATTATGTATAGTCAGACTACATTTTTTATAGTTTATCAATTTATCAAAACGCGCACATAGTTTAAAACGTATAAGCAATAAAAAGAAAAAAATGAAAAAACATTAGAAAATAGTTTGTACAAAAACTTCAAAAAATATTTTCATCAGGAAATCATCTAATTAGAATTTGTAGATATTAATGAAGCAGATAGTCATAAATTTAATACATTTGATTTAATATTTTAAACAAATTCATAAATCCTCTATAATAATATTTAAATCTCTTAAATCTGACAACAGACTTATTTATCCTTTTTTTTTTATTACAACATTAATTTCATTAATTAATGTTGCTGATATTTGTTGGCATTTAAATTCAAAATTTTACTTTGACATTCATTGATTCTTATGAATATAGAATCAATTATAAATAAAAAATGTTTTTTAATGGCATAACAAGATAAAAATGAAAAAAAAAACTATTTCTAATCTATTAAAACCTAAAAAACTAGCAGAGTGCTAACATGCAGTTTATAGCAAAAAAGGTGAAAAAATAATATTAGAAATTAAAATCTTTGATACAATTTTTTAAAGTTTTTCTTGCTCCAAATGGTTACTTTAAATTCAATTTTTAAGGTCATAAAAAAAAAAATTATATAAATACTCATCAACATTTTCAAATTAAAACCCTACTTGAATTGGAAACTTATTAAAAAAAATAAAGAGTATTGATCAGGACCCTAATTATTAACAAACCTTATTATCAAAAAGTTAATTATATTAATGTTTACTAAAAAAATATACAAAAACTTTAATCAATAGACACATTTAAATAATTTTCAATTAAAAAAAAAGAAGTTTCTGTGATTGTAATTTTTGCGTTCTTTTTTAATTCCAAATACAAATTACAATCACCTACATTCTTGAAAAAAAAAGCAAAAACAACCTTAATTTAAATTTTTCAACAACAAAATACCAGTTTCCTCGATATAAAAGGATTTTCTTTAAAATAAGATAATCGGTTGAAATTCTGATTTATTTGCAAATGCTTCATAATAAAAACATTAATCAAGTCTAAGAATATCGTTTTTAAAATAAAGGTTAATGTATAAAATGTCGTAGTAGTAATAATACTAAATCATAGCTTAGTGATTGCCTCAGGTTCATAAGTTGAGCTAAAATAAAGAAACAAGAACTTGAAAAATTGTATAGAATGTTCAAAAGTTCAAGCTAAGACCACTAGACCATGGCAATTTCACATGATGAAGAAAGTTTAGAGTAATAACAAAAATAATTTTTTTTTAATACAGCGTAGAATTAGTTTCTATAAACTTATAAATTTAAGATTTCTTTGTAATCATTGAAATTATATTAGAACTAATTCTTGACATGTCTTTTTTAATACTTTTAACAGTTAATCTTAAAAAAAAAAAACCAAAAAAACTAACTTATTTGAAAATTTTTAGCAATCTTTTAATTGAATTTTAAAACTGTGTGCAACTCCAATATTGCAAATGATTCTTTCTGCATTTTGTTTTTTTACTTCTATAAAAAATGTGTCTCAAGGGAGGACTACAGATCTTTGCTACTTTTGTGATCAGTGAAAAATTTCAAGGCGTGTTGATGAGCACAGAAAGAAGGAACAAATTAATTAAATGGTATATGAAGAAAAAATACAGCAAAGGATACACTCATGCAAATAAACTAAACAAAAAAGACTAATAAATGATAAAAACAAAACATTATATGAAAGACAATTTGATTTTAGATAAATACCAACCTGGATGTTTTGTTGGTGAAGTGTTTTTTCTTCTACCTTTTTCTTTAATTCTTCTTTTTTGGCTTTCAGAATCTTTACACCTTCTTCTTCCTCTCCAGTCATTTCATACTCTTCCTCTGTTACAATAACCTCTTCCTGAAAATGTGAAATGCTTAAGTATAGTTCTAAGTAAATAAACAAATCCATGTTAAAGCTACTGTTGAGATGATTCCTAATTTTTTTCTTATTCTGATAGCGATTCCCAAAAAATGTTGATTAACAATTCTAATACCCAATACAATTCCGGTTCTTTAGCTGCTTAGATTCTACTTGCATGTATAGGGACCCAAGTTTTTAGGGATCATGGGGTGATTAAGGCAAGGAATTGTTGTTTTGAAAGGAATCCAATTTGTTTTTTAAGCAATCGTCTCTGAATGTTAAACTTTTTCATTTCTTTCTTTCCTGTCTTTTTTTTCTCTAATATAATGCTTTTTTAAAAAAATGATTGTGTTTTTTGTAAATATTTAAAAATAGTAGCTTATTTCTTTTAATTCTATTCTTCATAAATATTTCTAATTATTTTCTTTTTAACACTCAAAGAAGAATTTAAAAATTCAATGTCTGAATTCATAGAAAAAAAAAAATAAATAAATAAAAATTTTTAAAAAAATATTCATAATCTTAATTTATTAAAAAAAAAAGTTAAGAAATAGTATTTAGGTAGAGATCAAAATAAACTGTTTTTATTTCACCGAGCAAAACAAGCATGCTACGAAAACAGCAAAAAAAAATTTGCTGCCCAACGCAGGTGTATCAGTCGATGATGATGATAAAGTATTTATTTAACTATGCATTCAGATTCCCCCAAGACACAGTATCAATCATCACATCACAAAACCTTATTTTTTAAAAAAAAAACATAATTGTAAAATTCTAAATTTGAGATAAAACTAATCAGCATTAATATAATCCATAAAATAGTTTTAATATTCAAATTATAATATTTACCTCTGATGTGACATCATCCATTGTAGTAATTTCTGTTTCTTGTTCATCACACTTCTGGCTTGGGGCTACAGAATAATATTGTTTTGTCTCCACATTGAAGGACAGCATTGCTGGTTCAATTCCACACAAATAATCTCCAAACATTTGTAAGGTTTGAATACGTAAACAATCACGGGCTATATCCTGAAAGACAAAGTATTTAATTAATTAGAAGAGAAAAAAAGATCTAATTGCTATGTTTAAAAGAAGTTGGAAAACAGAAATCATTGTGAAATAATGTCAATTTGGATGATAAATAGATATTTGATGATAATTCTCATTTTTATAGGTTGATTAAGGTTTGTATTTATGAAAATCTTCAATTTCAAATCGTTTTTTTAATATTAATTATATAAAGATCAAATAACCTTATCAAAATTACTGACACAAGGAAAACTAATAAAAGAAAAATAATATAAAAGGTCCATATATAATATTGTAGAAGTATTGCCTGGCTATGCCCGGTGTCGGGGACTTGCCACTAAGATAATTAAGAAAGCCTATTATCTAGGAAGACACTCAATACTTTTTTTTATACTATACTGTACTAAATTCATTTCTAATCCTTTTTCATGCTAAATTCATTTTTAATGGTCTTTATACCAAATTTATTTTTGAAGTTTTTTTTTAATATTACATTAATTTCTAATGTTTTTCTCTAAGGTAGTTAACAAAGCCTATTAAATAGAAAGACTGTTCCATATTTATGCAAATTTTAGTGGTCTGTTTGTTTTGTTTTCTGATTGTTTTTTTTTTAATAGAGAAGTTATTTAATTTTTTTGTAATTATTTTTATTATTTGAACAAGACATGTTAAAGGAAAAAATTTTTTTCTCAAAAACGCTTCATGTTTGAAAATGAATTAGTTTTTCTTAAATTTCAAAAAACGCTTCTCCGTTGTTTTTTTTATTTTAAATTCAAAAACTTTTTGTATCTTCACTGTGTTTTTGAAAAAGGTTTTTTAAGCAACAATCTAGACACTTATGTTGTTAAAATAATAAATGCAGTCAAGTTGCATTGGAGACACTGGTTCCCGTCAGATCATCGGAGTTGAGCAACGCCAAGACTGGATGGGTGACCATTTAAGAATATGAGTGTTTACAGTTCAAACTCGTTTTCTTCAGCTCGACATAACCACGTGCACCGCTCGTAAACCGGAAATTCAAAACTGGATGTAGAACCCGTTCAAACATGATGATTTGAATTTTATATACACGTGTATGTATGTATGGACAAAAAAAGTGATGCTGACTTCAATCTTACCTAATTGTGGATTCGCCAATCAGTAATGTAGGCCTTGTGGATTAAGCAAAGCAATGGTAAAGTCTACTCACCTTATCAACAGTGGAATGAACATAGTAAGTTACAACTTTGGATTTTGTACATGCTGTGTGAGAAGAGTGTGCAGCTGAAGGAGGGCTGTCACTCACCTTGTCCACTGTACAATGAACATAGGTGGCATTGAATGGAGCACTCAAAAGGGGTACAAATCCACATAACATCGTATCTTCACTTAGGATTACTGGTTCACAATCTATAAAAAGATAAACAGCGATTTTGATATGGATAATTGGTTTTAATTTCAGTAAGACTTAAGAGATTCTAAAAATATGTTTACAATGACATATTAAAAAAAATAATGGAATTTAAACAACATTAGGATAATATTGAATGAGTTCACACACAAAAAAAGGAAACTTTGCATTGCAGTAGTAATTATATGAAAATCCAGTTAGAAATAATCAAGTAAAGATAAAAGATTTGTGCACCAATTTCTAACTAAAAGATTCTTTTATTGTGTTGCATGTAAATTTCTGCTTGAGAAAAATTTGAATAAAAAATTGAGCTCTAAAATAGCAGAGTTTTTTTTTTGTTCTCAAGCTGGACAAGATTTTGGTTGAATATTCATAAACAATGAAGGAATATAGGATTTATTTGGTTTGCTTGTGTTTAACGATTTATCAATCATTTGTGGTTATTTAAAATATATAATTAAGTTATCTTTAATAAGTTTGTACAAAACAAAAAAGGAAAATATATTCTACAATTTGTGTATCAATATGGTTTTAAAAATTACCATTTTGTTTAGATTGATCAAAATTTAGTTGTGTGGATTAAAAAATTTTCTGGTTAAATTTTGCAAAAGTCATACCCAATTCACACAATTTATTCTTAAAAGTAGACAACCAATAGATGTAACTTATAGTACTGAAAAGTTAATGAAGTTATAAATCATTTATAATCTATAATGTTAATAAATTTCAAACCATCTTGGAGTCTGATATTTGATTTTTATAAAACCAACAGGCATTTTTAAAAACTTCTTTGTTACTCAAAACATAAAATATAGTACAAGTGAATAATCTAGAAAAAAAAGTCATGCACCAGAATATTTTTTCCTCTCAAGGGCCCTGGGGTATATTAATATTATGTAGAAGAAAAATGAATACTTACTTTCTCGTTTATCTTTGTATAAACGCACATGAGATATGTCCACTTGAATAAGAACATTGCACAATTTGGCTAGTGATTCCCACACATCAGTGTTAGGGCTGAAAATTTTTAAAACATTAAATTTTTTAAAAAGTTATAAATAATTTATATATATTGTAAATATATAAATCAAATGATAGATTTTTTATAACTAGATTTTAGTAAGATTTGAATTTTTACTTTTCAAAAATACTACGTAACAATTTAAGTTGAGATGAAAACAAAAAAGAAGCCCCCACCCGTAAATGATGAGCAGAGACAAGCTATATCTGTTATTATGAACACTTATCTGGGATTTATCCAACATAAGAATTCTAAACTTATCTTTAAATCAAGTTTAAAAAAATTTCAAATAGTGATAAGAAAGAAAGAAATTAAAATTACCCGAGATCTGGATCTTTAAAATTAAGGGGTTGCATCCAAAGCTGTTGGTGACAAATCATCCAATCAGCCCAGACCTTGACTGCAGGCATATAGTGACTAAGAGTGTAACTGAGAAGTTCTTGAGGTGAGTTGTTATTTTGGAGATGGTTATGCAATAATTCTGCACATCTTTCAACCAAAATAGCAAACATATCTAATCCTAGTTGAACTGCATGTTCTTGCAGTAAGGATTGGCTATTGCCTTCTTCACAAGTTTCTAAAAAGAAAAGAAAAAAAAAAAACTAGATAAAATTTGTGTGCATTAATGTTTGAAATAATATTACACAAATAAATTCAAATGTTTATTGCTTATAAACACAAATCAACCAATTAAAAAACCTTAAAAGAATTCACCTTTTTCATCCATAATTTACAAAGTTTTATTTAAAAAAAAATTATTAATGCTATTTAAAAAAAAATAAAAACTGTAAACAAATGGAAGTCATTTCTAATTGACTTGAGACAGATGGTAAAAAGAAAACCAATTAATGTCATTTACTTTGTGGAAATAATGGGAATATATGTTGATTAGGAAATACTAGATTATAACTTAGGAAATCTAATAGTACCATAAACATTTTAATATGCACAAAATAGTTCATTTTATTACATACCAAAATAGAAAATTCAAAATATTAAGAATTGAATTATAAATAAAATGACAGAAAACATTGAAATAAATCTTCAAAATGTGTAGAATCAATAGTTTAAATATATGGCTTAATGACAATGATTAAGTAATAAAGAAAAATGACCTTTCAAAGCCGTGTTTTCAATGGTGAACATATTGATGGCCATTAATTGCAAAATACGCATACAAGTTATAGTAGGGTGAGCTTGCTGCAGCAAAGTCTGGAACTCTTGTAACATTTGAGAACACATTTCAGGAAAGGTTTCCATGCTAGTTCAAAGAAAAATAAAGACATTAAAAAACATTTCCACATCAATTTTGCATGAACGGGAAGCATAAAAAGGGTAAGATTTATATCAGAGGTTTTAAATAAAAGGCATGTGTATTTGGATAATACACACATATTAGCAAAAAAGATTTAAAATTTTTAAATAAAATTTTACATCAGCATTTCTTGTACATACAAGTTTTTTTTTCTTATTTGTGATATTGAAATCTTTCATACCAATTGAAAATAAGCTATACATTCAGATATAAAAAAATAATGTAGAATTGTTTTAGTGACAGACCATGATATAACAGAATCAAATTTGTATCTTTCACATATGATAAAACTGGTTTAGTTTTGACAAATTTTCCCTTTTAGAAACCAATAATATTATCATCAATTGAGCTGTTATTGTATAAACCATTTATATAATTGTGTTACATTAATTTATGACATCTACTAATAAAGTAGGTCAATCGTTCTTTATATTTGCCAATTTTAGAGAATGCTTTCCCCCCTCTCAACAAGCAATATAAGCATAATTTTTTTTTTATTTGACTGAGTCATTTACCAGTCAAATCTTAAAGAGCTAACACTTCCCTCAAGTTGTCAGCTTTATACAGTTAGAACAACAGAAATGATAGGACCCAATGTGAATAGAAAGGAGAATACTGTTGTATATTTCCTTTTTTTCTTCAATTAACATTAAAGATTTAGTAAAACAAGATATTAGATACTTTAGGAAAAGTGTTTTACACAGGTAATAAAGAATATAAAATGAAATGATTTAAAATATTATCTGAACAATATGTAAGTAGGAAAACTTTTAGTTAAATTTTTTCTTTGATAGCTTACCCAATCTTGGTGAAAAGTTTACCATGCACATTCAGAAAACTCAGCACAAATCTTCGATTTAACTGGGAAAGAAAAAAAATCACTTTTACAACATTGAAACCAATATTTGTAAATCATAAGATGATATCTATTTTTAAATTATATTTTAGAGATTAGTATTCATAGATTCAAATAAAGAACTAGTATTCATATATTCTATATATGAATTTGTAAAAAAAACAATATGTTTCATTTATGATCAAATTTTTTAGATAAAAAAAAAATGTCCCAAAAATTTCAAGCCAGAGTAAAATCTTGTTTTTAAAAATCAAACTAACTTTGTCAAGTGGTAACTTGGACAGATCCTCTTCATAAGAATCTTCAACATGGTTTTCATGGCTGCTACCATCAGGAGCAATCCATATTTCTCTCCTTTGTCCTTGGGATTTTCTTCGTTTTTTCATCTTTTTAATTCTTTCTTTCTCTGCAACCCTTTTCTTTTCTGCTGCTTCAGCCTGGATATAAATATAGTAACTAATTAAAATGAATTCAATGAAAAAAATAAAATAAATAAAGCATTATCAATCAATCAATATAACAACTAAAACTATAAATGGAAAATTGTTGTACTTTTAATTATGGAGAAAAAAAGAATAATTATTGCATAGGTGTGTATTCTCCAAATACACGTCAATAAATTTATGGAATATCATTTATTCAAAATATTTTGATAACCTTATCAGTTTTATAGTAAATAAATGTTATAGTTACTACCAAAAAGTATAAGCAGTATAGAAACTATAAGTATTCTAAATTTTATTTTTATAATGTTATGTAAATCTATAAGTATTTTATAATTCATAGTAAGGAAGTATAACAAAATGAAAGAGATCTTTGTCACAAAGAGAACACTAATACAATTATTTATTATGATTCTTAAAATTTTATATGATAAGCTGATTATGAAAGTAACATATACATTCTACTGCCATAAACATAAATTAATGAAAATCATTTCATTCTTTTTTTTTCACTGATGTTATTAAAATAATACCACTCTATATAGAGAAATAAGTTATAAATTCACCTTTTTTCTTGCTTCATCAAATAGAGTCATCAAACTCTCTCTTGCTGTTACAAATGGGTTACTTGCAGCAAGACTCCGCATATAATAATAAACAGAATCCAACTTGCGTTTCTGAAATATAAGCACAAATTTTAAATGAATTTATGTGTTGGAAATGTTTTTTTAGACGAGGCTCAATATTTTAAGAGTATTCTGAACATTATTCTCACCTTAATTTGTATTTGTATCATTTGAATATTCCTGTTCTTGGTTAATAGCACTTAAATCAAACTATGGGCACTTTATAGGATTGTTAATAGAAACTTTTATTCAATCCATGGGGGTAGATTGTTCCCATTCTGTTATGATCAGGTATTACATTAGTGTTGATCTGTGTTAATCATTTCCATTTGCAATCTCCAAATGATTTTCACTTAGAACTCTATATCTTGTAAATTATGATATCACCATTAAGCTATGTAGTTTTGAGATGAAAGATACAATTTAGACTGAAGGCAAAAATAATTAAATATAAATTAACAATTTAACAATGGTTAACGGAATGTAAACAATCTATATTCAAGACTAAAGGGTTTGGTTTGCCATTCCATAAATACTATTGAAACATTTAACTAGCAACTTTTTGGTTTAATTTCAGAAATATCAATGTGTCCAGAAAATTCTATTTATCAATAGATACAAAATGATATATAATTTTTTTTTCTGATTTTTAATTTGTAGAAAATAAAATTTAACAGAAAATTAAAAGCTTAATATCAAGAACTAATATCTGTTAAAAATGCACAATTTATAAAATGGTTTAAACAAAAATACTGATCTTAAACTAAGAAAAAATAAATTTCTTGCAAACTTAAAATATTATTAACGTATAATACAAATTAACTTACCGTATAAAGAGCTAAAATCGCTAACTGGTTATAAGGCCGTCCATTTTTAGGAGCAAGTTGTTGGGCTTTCATATACCAACTGTTAATAAAATAGAACATTTATTTATACAGAAATTATTAAATAGATTTATAACATATCAAGGCAAAACAGTAGCTTATTGCATTTCACATTGAATAAGAAAAACAATGTTTTATGTATTCAAATAACTGAAATGTCATATGTATTTTTCCTCGAGATGTATTGCTATCAAAGGCTGATAATTAAGTCTCGCTTAGATTTTGTAATCAAGTGCATAATAGTATCAATAGAAATTAACTCTTGACTAATAGTGAGTCAGCTCAACTATCATTGTTAGATATAAAAATTACAGTCTTTGCAAGAATTTTGTTTGCTGAATATTTACCTTCTGGCTCTGCCATAGTTTGTGGAATCATTGGCCAATTCTCGATAGCGGGCAATGTCTCCAAGGCAAATCATAATCCGTTGTGCAGTAAGTAATGCAAGCTTCACTGTTCGTTGACAGTTTTCTGGAGGTGAAGAATTCGTGTCTAAGAATGGTGCTAGTGAGAAATTGTAGGTACTTTGTAAGCGTTCTAAAAGGCCTTCATAGAAGGTAGTTCCCTGTAATATAAATAAAAAGACAAAGCTTGAGTTTTGTATCATATGTAAGCATAAATTAGGTAAAAAAAAATGCATTATGTTTAAACGATTTAAAATCATCTTTTATGTATATTTAGATTATCAATTTTTAAAAGTGTAAATAATTTTTTTTGTTATGAAACAATACTCTATACATAATTCTAGGTTTATTAAATTTTTAAAGTAATTACTCCTGAATTCAAATTATATCATTAAAAATAATAATTCTAGACCTTATTTGATCTTTTAATTTTCTTAAATGATAATTTCATTCTTAAAACAATACTAAAAGTTAGTTAATTAAATAAACAAAAAAGTGAGATTAACTTCTAAATAGTAATTGAATTTCTTGTAAAATGTATTATGTAATACTGTTTTTAAATTATCATTTGTACTGATCACGTTATATTTCTTCGTAATGTCTAAAGAGCTTTATACCAATATTATATTTTTTGACAAGTGCAAAAATTACTGTTAAATATCTAGAAAAAAATGATTTTAAATGATTTTATTTGATGAAATTTACCTCATCCAAAACAGCAAAGAGCTGTTCTTTGATACATTGTGTTTTAGGTGTCTTGTTAGAATGCTCCTCTGCCAGTTGGTTACGGTAGATTTCAATCAATTGGTAATAAACAGATTTCCATAAAAGCTGTTCAACATTCTGTTTTGTTGCTATATCCAAATCTAGCAATATGATCTGTTCACATTTGGTTTGTAAATCCGATCTGAAACAAAAATAAGAATGTAACCATTCATTCGTGCTGTCATCAGTATAAAATGTTATGTGATTTATTTATAGGA
The DNA here is from genome assembly GCA_034780655.1 of Idiosepius hallami. Classification (NCBI taxonomy): domain Eukaryota; kingdom Metazoa; phylum Mollusca; class Cephalopoda; family Idiosepiidae; genus Idiosepius; species Idiosepius hallami. The sequence continues at coordinate 1,152,374 of JAUZSX010000032.1, forward strand.
CTAGATACTATTGTCCTGAAACGAACAGCACAACAGCTGAATTGATTTCAAATTAAATTTTTATTTTGCATTTTGAACAAAATCTTTTGAAGAACTTAAAGTCAATTCCTTTAGACTAAAATTGTATCCAACCAGAAAAAAACATAACAAAAAAGACTCTAAAGCAAAGTCATATTTTAAAATAAAATATTGATGAAAATCAAAATTTGTCAAGTAGAAAAAACAAGACAATTTTAGAAAAGCAATGATAATATATCAATAAACCATATAAGAGAAGAGAATAAGAAAATCCTCCTTTAATCACAAAATTATGATTTTAACATATTTTTATATTGGGTTGGCAACTAATTTTCTGGTGTTTTTAATTAAATTTATACTCCCTCTCTCTTACCCTCTTTTATCCCCTCTTTCTTTTTTTTTCTGAAACACACATGCATGCACACACACACACACTTTTCTCTTAAAATAAAAACTAACAGTAATAGATTTAAACAAAATGGCAAGAACTTAGTTGCCAAATTAATATTTAGAGTACAAGTACAATTTTATAAAGGGTTGAAAGTGCAGATTCATATAATTCAGTTGATGGAATCTGTATTTTGAGGATTTCAGGTTATTGTTGATCAGGAAGAAGATGTATATTTGATTAAGACAGATCATAAAAAGTACAATCTTTGAGTTCAAATACAGAATCAGGCTTTATTGAGACCCTGATCTTTGCTGATTAAGGATACAAATGCTTATAAAAATCTACCAATCTCACAAAAAAAAACTGGGTTAATTTTGAAACCAAGCAATTGTTTAGTGTTCAATTTGTAAATTTTGGTAGGTCTTTCAGAAACCATGTACATAGAATAATTTACATAATTAATATACTTGTATGTAAAATGAGAAAGTTGGAGCATAAATATTCAAGAATAAAATTATTCATATAAATAATGTTGAGTGTTGAACATAATATGATGAGCACCTGTAGTGCCTTACAGATATCTGAGGTGATGAACATACCAAGGAAGTAATAGCTTTGTTTATAATGCTTCATAAGGGTCATTGAAATATTTCAGTGAGTGAGTCATATTTGGAAAGTCAGAGATACTACAAAAGTTTGAGCATTATGAGCAAAATGATTGAATCTCTAAAATAGTACAGATTATACATCCATCTGTGTTTTAAAGTTCAGAAAAAAATGGTTAAATTTAGAATTATTATTTTCTGTCTATAGTAAGATGCTTTTTGACTCATGGTTTCACAATGAGTGGCCATTTATCATAGCATGGAAGCCCCTCAGTGGCGTCTCCATAAAATGAAAGAGCCATCTAACAATAACTTGCATTTGCATTTATTTGTGCCTAGATTCTCTATCTAAGGAAAGTGACAACAAGCATCAAAACTTCCTGTTTTAACACCAAAGTTGTTTAAGTGGATATAAAAAAACTATTCTCCACAAAAAAAAAAAAAAATACAAAACTAAAAATGCATATATATTTGAATATGACTTTGAATCATTAAAAAAAATCTAGTAGTAAGTTAATATGAGTTTCCAGTACATTTTTGACAAAAAAAACCTTCCCAACAAAATCATAACATTTAACAAAGTGTTTTCAATTTTGATTTGATTTATAAATCGTTGAAATTGATAGAATAATAAATATTAGAAGGAAGAGGAAAATACCTGAGTTGACTAAGCTTGTTCATAGATTCTTTTTGAAGCCCTCTTGATAACATATTACTAAGTTGACCATCTAAGTGTACACAATCATGGAATATGTGCTCAGCCATTGTTCGACAATGAGACCGTGACCGGTTTGTTGCAGGAATATCTGGCTCTTGACCACTGCAAAACAATAAAAAAAGGTATTTTTAAACTACATTGATTTTATTTGTTTTGATTAACTCAAATTTCTGAGATAAGTTTTTTTAAAAATATTTTTTGATAGAGAAAAAACAAAGGTTCGAAAAGTACTGTGACCAATACAGGAATATATTACTGAAAATGAGAGCCTATAGCCAATAGGGACATTAATAAAAATGAATAGATTGTTTGGTGAAGAAATAAGTTTGAAGCACATAATAATTTAATTGTTTTAAATCCATTCCACTGTAACTTATATAATGTTTGAGTATATTTGTTAAACAAAAAAACTTTTCAATTTCTTGCTCAATTAATATATCTAGGAAAATTTTTTTTCTGGTTTATTGCTATGAGCCAAATTAAGCAACCCTATTTTGAAATATTTTCACATCAGCTGAAATAGATTAATACATTTTCCTGCAAGTTTCAAATAGTAAATTAAAACAAAATAATCTTTAATCAGTGATTATTTAAATAATGTAAATTTAGATCTAGTTTAATAAAAATATAAAATATTATTATCTGAATGCATTAAAGAAAAGGGTTATTATGATTCATGCAGTTTATTGTAAAATTACTTTATGAAAAATAATGATAAATCTTAAAAATTGCTTTGTATATCAGTAAGAGAAAAAAATATTTTTTTGTGCCAAAACTTATTTTCAAAATAATTTAGGGAAAAAAAAAAACAAAAACAAATGAAAAAAAATAATTCAAAAGAAAAAATGAACAGAAGGTTTATTTTTTTTTTTTAATTAATTTTTTGTAGAGGATTTTTATGGTAACAACCAAAAAAATGTTTCCAAGATTAACTAGATATTTTAGTTTTGTCTAGTCACTAGTTGATTTTAAGAAGTGAAAACTCCTGTGCAAGCAATAATTTAACAGTTATTCAACAACTGCTATTTTTGCATATAGAAAAAAGTAACCTTAAAAGAGATCATTCATGCACATCAATGCAAGCAATCACCAAAAACACTCTAACAGACAAAGAATATGAATTCTTCAACATAAATATTTTTTATAAAAAATTAAGCCTAGAAATACATTATACTGCTTATATACATTTTATCTATTAGGAGAGACAAGTTAAACTAATTATAACTCACCATGATTGAATATATGTACATTAGTCAAAATATATGGCAGATAATGCCAGAGAGTTGCTTCATTCTTATTAGAACTTGTAATGTCATTAGCATATATTGATTCATTTTCAAACCATAAGCAGGATTTGAACAAGTAATAAATGGAAAATTTGTGTCTGATCTTTATTTTTTCACATTTAATATCTAATTCTCATGAAACTGTTTTGTTACAGGGCAAATTAATCAAAGACTTATATTTTTAATGCTTTCAGATGAAACCCAACATAGTGAAAATACCCTCAACTTTTTTTTTTTAAAATCAATTCTATTAACAAAACAGGTTTAATCTATAATAGACAACTCTTTAAAAACACAGAATTATTTTCCTTGATGTAATTAGAATATCATGCCATTGAAGATTATAAAACAAGTGTACACATCTAAAGACATTTAGGCAATGCTGGAAACTCAATACTTATTTGAAAACAATGTTAACAACATTGACATTAAGTTTCAGACACTTCTTGAGGCATATTTAATTTCTTAACAGTCATTCTTGTTTTAGTTTCAGGAATTTTTTTAACCTTGATATGCTTATCATTTTTTTCTTTTCAATTCAATCAGGGTTAATTCTGAATAATAAAAAATAATATACATTCAATGCCTCAAACTAATTAAATAGCATTCACCTCAGATGATGTAATTCCTATTTAAATATTTCAATATTAGATTGTTAACTAATAAAATTAAGAAAACAATTTCTACTATTGATGAAGTATAATTAGGGCTGTAATAATATGCATTTATTAAAGATTGTTCTAGTCATAGACTACAATTTTGGGATTTTATCATTTCTTTTAATTCTTTACTTACTAATAGGGCCATGACAACATACCTTTATTAAAAATATTGTCATAGCCTGGGGATGTAACAAGCTCATTCTTTGATAAAAGAATACTGTCAAAGCCCTAATTATAATATAATACTTAAAGAATAGTTGTTTTTTGCCATCTTCATCACCTTTTACTTTCACTTGATTTAGGTTAAAATGGGCCTTTGTTTTGGTATGTTTCCAAATAGATAAATACTAAATATAGGTCTTATCTTCTGGCTTGAAAAGATCACAAGGTCTTTTTTTTATTACTAAATTCTAATTCAAGTTAAAATCTACACGCTGAAGAAATTGGGAAATAGATTTCTAATTAAACAGAATAAAAAAATAAAATAAAAATATATATAGATATATATATGTACTTGTATGTTTTTTTTTTACTCTTACTTTCTTTTTCTTTTATTATTCTCTTTAATTAGAAATCTAAATTTCCCTATGTCTTCAGCATTTAGATTAGCATTTAAATTAGAATTTTCCCACTTAATATTATTCTAAATGACCTAATAGCTCTTTTTGCTCATTAAAACTTTGTCTTTGAAATTTTCTCACTTTTTCAAAACTATTTCATTTCTCAGTAATAAAAAAGATATTGCCTCAAACAAGACCCTGTGGACATAAATTATAAAAATAATAATGATAATTATAGATGTGCCATGTAGAAGGAAAACTCCAAAATGCATCGGCATTGAGTATATTCTTGTTTTGTTTTTTTCTCATTAATTTTTATATCACACATCGTCAGAATTTATTTTCCATTTTTCTAAACAAAAATTTACCTAGAAAATAGTTATATATATTCTAGTGTCTTCCGTAATTAAGAAATTAGTGATTTTTAATAATTCATTCCTATCTTTTTTAGTTTTTTATTACAGAAAAACGTCTGGCAATTTCAATGATTAAATCCATTCTATAGCTATAAATTGAATATATTAACAGTTTTTATGACTAATGCTATAATAGTTTAAGAACAGCGTGTTAATAATAAAACACAAAATATAGAAAGTTATGAATCTGTTATGTATTTGAAATAATTTAATGAAAAAGATAAAAACAGAACAAAAACAGAGAACAACCACTTAATAAAACAAAATTAAGTTTGTAGATATTTTTCTTAGGCAATGAATGCTAAGTATTTTGGAAAAAAAAAATACTTTGAAATAAGCCATTCTCATTATTGAAATAAATAGATATTTGATTTTGGGTTTTTTTTACATAGAAATGTTCCAATTTTAGCTAGTTATAAAAGTTTTCACCGTGAGAAAAAGAATCTTTAATTAATGTTTTTGTTTTCAAGATCAGGTTAATCTTAAGTTATGTTACAACAATTGGGTGATATTACCTCATTATCTCTTGAGAAAAATACTAATTATTTTCTTTATTTTTCTCAGTCCAAGTTGGAATAAGTGATTTCTTTTTTTAGCTGTTTATAAAGTAAATATTAGCAACAGTGGATCTCACACCACATACACATTCATTTCTGTAATGATATCTATAAATTTGGTATAAGTTATTTCAGTATTATTTATAGACTAACATAAAACAGAAGCATGGTAACAAGTCAACAGGATACGAATTGTGACTTTTAACTGTTGAGATTCTAATTAAAAAGATGCAAAAAATATTTGATAAAAATATAGAATGATTTTATTTCAAGAAGAAAATATAAAAAACTATGTAATAATAAATTTGGAATATAAAGCACTCATTTCTTTGCAACCAAAATTTTATCAGATTCTTTTTCTTTTCCTTTCATTAAAATGCCTTCATTTGAAATATAGATTTCCATCTCTTTTTACAATCTCTTACTTTGACAAATAAAAGCTTTACAAAAACTTTTTGTTTCTTACAAAGTTTTTTTTTTACAATAAGTTTTATGTAGATTCCTTATTTAATTTTCTTTATTATTGCAAAACTATATAAAAACCGAAATTCTATTTTGATTTTAAAACCAACTTAGAATTTATTTTTTAAATGTGAAATAGAATTGAGGAATTGCAAGAAATGTTTGCTTATAATAGAATTAATCAAAAGAAAGTATCTTATGTCTGTTAAAATTTGAAGACAGAAAAAAAAAACACAAACAAAAAAGCTAATCATGCTATTGTTTACTTTGAAAAGAAAAGAATGGACTATAAAACCACATTTTTTCTGGGTTAAAGTAAATCGGTTGTGGTTCAAAATATTTCTTTTTAAGACAAAACCTTAATTTAAAATATTGATAAAATAAACCAAATAATTGAGGAAATAAACAAGCAATGTTTTATTAAACAATTTGAATTCATCCATGCAACTGTTTATAGAATTCTAATTTACTATTTTATTATAATTAATGTGTTTACCTTTAAGCAAATACAATTAATGATAACTATGTTATTATTGCTACTACAAACAAAATGTACACAGTGATTTAAGTTTTAGTTAACTCATTAATATTTAAAGAGGAAAAAATTATTTTTTTAACAAAAAGTAAGTTTTCATTAAAATAATGAAAACTTAGAACAATTTGCTAAAATCACTAAATACCACCCAATAAACTTATAAATTTAAATATCATTATTATCAACCTAAATTTAAAAGAAAAAAAATGTACTTTTAGTACCACATTTCTCATGAAATTAAAGGACTATAAAATTAGTCAAATTAAGATTGTGAATGATATAATTATTAGATTAAAATCACAATCTTCTAATAATATATTGAAAAAAAAAAAGAATATTTCAATTGCCACAAAACCAATCAAAATTGATTTTTATTGAAAGGCATAAGTCAAAAAACAAACAAAAACTAAGAAAATAATTGCAACATTTTATTAGTATTCAATCAACAAACCAAGTGTTAGTAAGATTGTACCTGAGAAGAGAATCTCCAAGAGAATAAAAGAATCCTCCACAGAGTCTATTACTATACTTACTACTCGCGAGGCATAGTCTCATATTGATATTTCTTCAAGTTTAGGAAATGAGTCACACATCTTCGGCCATACCTGAATCAAAGGGCCAATTTAGAACCAACTTGAAATGTATACAGGAAAACTAATAATCTTAGAGGCAAGTTTAAATTTTAGAAGATGTTATCACTTTCTTTTGGTGGATGCATACCTGTTGTGAGTAATATTGGCTCATTGAGTTTTCATCTCATATAATTAAAAAGATCAATTTTCAAATCTTTCTACTCTGATAAGTTTGTAAGTAAATTTTGAACCAATCTCTATGTCCTTAGAAAAATTAGTTTCACATTATTTTAAAAACATTCAAACCTTTACAACGGTTTCAAATATTATGCCATATTTCCTGTTATTTTCACATTTACAAAATACAATGATAGTAATATAAGACAGGTTCAAATATAGTGCTATGATTAATAAAGCCTTTAAAAATTCCTTAATTTTGAACAATAAAGCACCAGAAAGATAAACAAAACACAGTGGCTTCATTCGAGGAGTAAATTTCTTTATGTATATCTAATAAAATTAAAAAACTAAGAAAACTAAATAAGGTTTTTAAATAAGATCTGTGTACATAATTACAATTAAAAAAAAGTAAAACCAATAAAACAAAATAAATAGGATATTGAGAAAACTGATAATTAATTAAGCTAGTAAAATTAGGTTGAATCTCTTAATAGAATAGTTAAAATGCACAAATATCTATAAAAATATTTTTAAATATTTGATTATGGCAATACTGGAGACACAACTTTTTAAAAGTGGATGATAGAAAATATGTAAATGAAGCAACAACAACAACAACAACAAAAAAGCAACAGCTCATAAAAAATTACTATGACTAATAATAAAACTTTCTTTGAAGTAATTCTTAGTTTATAGTTATATTCATTAAAAAGTTTTTGATAAAAAAAACTACCATTCTTTGAAAACCTTTAAAAAATTATTAAACTCATAAAGTTTATTACTTCTCATATGTCCTAACATTTTGTACCATATCCAAAATCAAATTCTAGAGAATGCTGTACAAGAAATAGCAACTTAATGATAAATAAACAAACTATTAAATTTAATCTAAAATAGAAAATTCAAAGTCATTTTTATTTCTTTACAAAAAGTATTTGTTCATGGGCTACTTTTACATTTTTTATTTTGATTAAGAAATGAATTAATTTGTTATTTTTCTTAAAAGAAAAATATTTCTAAAAAATTAAACTGTACCAACTTATCCAAAATTTAAATACCCTTTTATTTTTCACATAAACATGTGATGTTTGTTTTATATTAGGTTGTTTTAATTCCATACTGAGGAATCAGTATGATTGGGATAGAGGCTGTATGCAAGCTACAAGTTCTTATCAGGGGATTACTTTTTGAAGAAACCAATAATTATATTAAAATTTTCTTTATTTGGTTTTATGATAATCTAAAGTCATTGGAGCAAAAGCCAGCCATTTTCAACTTCTATGTTATTATTGCTTATTATTTATAAATTATGCATTAGAATGTTTCTTTATAGTGATATTTATAATCCTCTGAACATAAACACAAGATTCAAGACACTAAAACTAATGTTAATAATAAAACTAAATTAGTTTTATTTTTAACCTAGATAGAACAAGACAAATGCTAAAGGACTTTTTATTTGATTTCCTGAACAGGATTTTGCTGATGAGAAAATATGAAGTATACATTTTCGTATGAATGTATTATAACAACATTACAAATTAGAATTACTTTCTAAATATACATTACAACTTGAAGGAAATTATCTAAGCTCCATTTTCCACAAATAATAATGGAAAACAGAAAGAAATGATAGAAAAAGCTTCAAAATATTAAATATGATTTGAATATGTTTTTTCAAAATTTAGGAAATTAAACTAATTATTTAATGAATACCAGTTATGCATTTGAAAAAAACAACAACAACAAAGAATGTCTGCATGATTAAAAAAAACATTTCAAATAATTATAGGGTTAAATTTCTATTGTGAAAATGTTACTTGCTAATTACTTGCTTTCATTTTGAGGTTGCAATATTAGCTAAAGGTCATAAATAAGAAAAGTTGAAACTATTAGTTTTGACATATTCTATAATTGAGTGATACAGAACAATTACTACATATCAAGTATCAAAGAAAATATTGAATTTATGTCAACATTTTTTTTCTAATTAAGTTGGTAAATCTTTAATGAGTAATTAAATGCCAGGAAAGATGCTCACAAGGACAGAAACATGCTGTAAATAAATAGCATACTAATTTTTCAACCATCAATAGAATGTCCCAAAGAAAACTCTCACATGCCAACTATTTTTTTGTAAGCTAAATGGCCAAATAATATTTTGTAAGCAAAAAGATTCAAACATAAGTTAATTCACAATTTACATAAAGTGACAGTCTTTATGCCAATATAAAGAAATCTGTTTGCATAAAACAATTTCTTTACCAGGTAAAAAAAAAAGCAGTCATAATAATAACCTGAACAGGAAAAATAAATTGATTTATTCAATCAGAATATTTATTTGAAAATTTTGAAACGAATTGGATTTTACTTTTTACTCCATCTCTTATACACTGTTATTTGTTATCTAAGGTTACAGTATAAATGTAATTTAACAATAGTCTATTCACCTGCTTAGATTTACATATATCATTAATAATACATAAACACAGACATACAAACACATATATATGCTTATACATATGCATAAACATATATATGTGTGTCTCTTTTAAATTTGATGTATAATTCCCATTTCTGTATCTTACATATTTATATTGAATACTATCTGCACTAACATTTCAACAAATGTTTACAGATAATATGGTCCAAAGATTCCATTTAATGGTGGTGATCCAGAAGGTTAAACCCGAGCAGCAAAATACTTTTAAATCTAACGCACAATAAATAAAAACCAAACTTTTAGACAAAATCTTATTATGACTGAGTTTATATTATACCATTACAAAAATTTTAGGAAAACTTGTAGGACGAGTAGGTTTCAGAAATTTGGCTAAATATTTCACTAAAATAAAAATAATTGACAAAAATGTTTCACATTATTTGAATATAAATACCAATTTTCATACAATAATCTAATTAACATATTTAAAATCTATAAACCAAGAATAATGAGAGACCCTATAAATGATGGGTGGTCAACTGTGTGCATGCCTAAAAGCAAAAATTCATTTCTTATATTTTTTTTACTTTGAACAGAATTTAATCATTCTCGAATAACATTTATATAATTATACATATAAACAATGAGAAAAGAAAATCTTACTTATGATAATATCCATCTTGGTCGTAATTTTCATCTGAAACCATTCCACTCTCCTTAGTGGGTTGTGGGTAGCGTGGGTAATAGGGGTCTGGATGGGAGCTATTAGGTGAATCTCTGTAAGAAACCATATCAGGATAGTTATATCCATATTCAGAATAAAATTGAGGTAAGTTCCTTGGATAGCTCTCATGAGATTGTTCATAAGGGTCATGGAATTTTAAAGTTGAATTTTTTATGACAATTGGTTTATTAGGATTTCGAGGATCAAACAGAATCTTCTTTGATCCCCCACCTTGATCTCTAGGTCGAGGATGAGAATTCTTCTGGGGTAGAGGACCTTGATCATTGTGGTGGTTTGGTTGGTTGTGTGGGTGCTGGTTTTTCTCAACACTTGTCGAGACATTTTGTGGCAAGTGAATAATGCCTCCACTCCGAGGCAATGTAGATTTTTCCTGATTAGAGCTCACTGCATTATTTCTGGTTGTAGCTCTATTACTTTGGTTACTACCAGGACCGGATTTCATCTGAACCTGCCGGTCCTTCTTGCCAAAAGTGACTCTAAGTTCGTGTTTCCAAGTCTCGTCAGTGTCTGCTTCAAAAGCACTGCTCTGGGGAGACTCTTTATTAGTTCTACGCCTACGTCCACGACCCTTACCACGACGGTGAGTATCTCCACATTGACTCGGCATTAGATCTTTGGATGGGTTACTCTGGAGACTTGAATCCCGACTTTCTGTTTTTGGTTTGGCTATTTTTCGTCTGTCCCGTTTTCGACTTCGCCCCTGTTGTGGCTGTTCACTGAAATTGCTCCCGGAACTTTCAGCTCTAGCCCGATGACTAGAAGAGACAGATGACTTTGCTTGTCCATCGGTACTCAAGTAATCCATATTTTGCATTTTTTCTGTCATTTGCTGCAACTTTTGAGTTTCTTCTCTGAATTCTTCATTTACAGATTTAGACATCTCTCTCTCTACTTCCTCATCCCAATCATATGTACGACCATTTGTATCGTCTACACTGGCATCACTGGCTGCGCTAAATTCACTACTTATGCTACCAGTGCGTTGACGCCGGTATTGTGATGTGTAATGCTTTGATTTTGTGTATGAACGGCGTTTAGATTGCCTTTGGTTCTGGCTGGACACAGAATCGCAATCATCATCCCGTGACATATCTGCACCTTTTCGAATCCCTTCAAATTTATATCGGTACATCCTCAAACCAGGACTTGTTGGAGTCTCACAGTCTTCCTCACGAGATAGATCAATTGAGCCTCGATGCTTAGGTGACCGAAACCCATCTTCATTTCTATAGTAACGATCAGCTTTTTCAGTAAATTGCAAATTCAAAGTCTGTGGATGGTTCCTTCTTAACTGACTACTCATTGCACCAACTTGGTCATTTACTACAGTGACTACCATTTTATTTAGGTCTGACTTAATGTCAACTTTCCTGAATCCTGATGGTGACAGCAAGTCTCTGTGTTCAATATCAGGACTTTTCTCTTCATTCCTATAGCTTTGCTCAAGTAACTTTGCTCGGGGAATATACCTAGGGATTTCTGGCTTTTTATAAGTAAGTGTAGAAGTTTTCCTTGGGTCAGGATAAATAGGCTGACTCCCTCGACGGGGTAAAGAATTTGATCCTCGTATATACAAAGAATTAAGACTTCCCATGAACCCTTCCATCTCTTTTTCCATACTACTCTCTTTGCTGTCTCGATAACTCTCATCGTCAGAGGTAAGGCCATCTGTACCCGATGCTGATTTCTTGAACCTATCCTCCCCTCGGTCATCTATACGTCGACTGAGACGGGATATACCAGGCCTGTAAACTTCGCGAGTTGGTCTTTTAGCCTTGCGCTTTGTGAGGTCATCTTTTAATTTTCCTTTATTTTCTGAAGAAAAAAAAAAATTTAATGTTAAAATTATTTTTTAGGCATAAATGTAACAGATAAATGAAACAACAGTAATACACACACCCTGAAGATGACAACTTTGAATATCATCTGCAAATTCATCAATTTCCTTTTTGAAAGAATTTCATAAAGAAGATTTTTTTCTATGAATCAGCACTTTTAAATCAATTATATACACATATTCTTAATTCTGAAAAAATATATCTGGTCTCAGAAATTTATTTTAATTTTTTTTACAGTTTGATAAGTAAAATTTGAATATGATCAATCTATTTTAATACTAGAAATATTGCCTGACCTTCATTGAGCTTTGACATTATGCTTTTCTTGAAATTTAGATTAATTTGCTGTAAAAAAATACATACTGTAATATTTTGTGTTAGCAGGTAGTAAAAGGAGAAACCTTGATAGAACTGTGCCTCTCTCTGAACAGCTATAAGCTACATCATTCTGCTGAATTAAGTTTGAAATGTGCAAAGATAAAGATGTAAACTAAAGTTAATATTTTAAATAAATAAAGCTTACTTCAATTTTTAAATAGAACTAATGTCGGCTTTAGCAAATAATTAGAAAACAAATCAACTTTAAATAATATATTCCTAAACAGAACAATGTGTTATATATATATTAAAACAGTTCTATGACTAAAAACTATTAATAAGATAGAACTAATTATTAAAATAGATTTTCTTTAATCTAATTTGTTAATAAGGTAACATTGAATAACTGAGGGAATGGAAGTTTTTAATGTAAATTCAGAAAAATTGGTTTCAGTATGAAAATTAAACTGCAAATTAATTATATGTAAAGTTTTTCTAATATTTTTACTGTTTTGAGGTTGTTTTTTTTTACAATCAAATCTTTTCTATTTTATGGTTAATGTTAAAGCTTAAAATCCTGAAGAATTTATTTTGTGGTCATTTGCTCAATAATAATACCTTACATGTGGCTGAGAATTGACTTTTTATTATAAAAAGATATGGGGATAATTCTTTTAAAAATTTGATAGTTAGAAATAACCATATTTTGATGTAGTTTAATTTTAGTTATTGAACCAATGCTATTTTTAGTGTGAACAACATACGCTGCACAAAGAGGTTGATATTTTTACATATCTGTTACAAAAGATAATTGACTAAAGAGAATTAGGATTAATTTTAATCAGCTTCTCTCTCTACAAACTTATTTAAACTACAGATATTAATAGCATAATCCCATTTTTTTTTAATTGGCCATAGGTGGAATTATTAATGTAAACAAAATATCCTAATAAAAACCATTACCTTTCAATCAAGAATATTTTATTTTTAATAAATACATTTTTTCTTATATCAAGTTTTATGAAAATGATTTAAAGAGCAACTCAACAACAGTTAATGAAGGAAGGAGTGTCAGCACTCACCACAATGTCACATTGTCACAGTTACGTGCAATAAAATTGTCTTTTCTTTTTATATAAAAAACAACTACTTTTACAATTGAGAATTTTTTCCCATTGTCTATCCAAGACAGGATATGTCTTTATTCTAAAAACAGAAAAAATTTCTTGGAAAACAATTTAATAAAGAAAAATAAAGCCAAAGTTATAAATAAAATATCATAATATTCGACGGACATATACCTCTAACAGACATAGAAAAAAAATACCAAGAACAAAAAAGAATAAATCTAGAAATTGTTTTTTTTAAATTAGAATTAAGTGTACCAAGTGTGGATTGGCTGTAAAGACAGTTACCAAAAATCAGGACACTCTGGTATGAATAAAATTTTTACGTTCATTTTCTACTTATGTTTTTTGTGAGGAAACCAAACCACGTGAAAAAACTTCAGCAAACAAAGCAAGAAAACTTGACTTCGTGCTAGAGGAGCGAAAAAAGGAAAATAAAAAAGTGTGGACATGGAATATGGATTTATTTACAAAAAAATAAAAATAAAAAACAGCAAATGTTAAACTCTAGTAACTTTCGTACTGTTCGTCATGATTGGCACAAACAAGTTGGGTCTAAAAAAAAAACAACATTCAACAGATAGACTTGCAAGAACGGTGAAAAAATAATAACGCTTCTTCTTGTTTTGGGTGGGAGCAAGCAACAATTAGTGCGCGATCGCGGTGTGCGTTTGCGGTGACGTGTGTGTGTGATAAAATCTATATTTTTGCTTAGTCCGATTTAAAAAAAAAAAAAAGGTTAAAACTGATCTTACATAAGGCTTATTCAGTGAAATTTTGATATAATTCAAGTTTACAAACTCGTTTATTAATTATTTTTTTAAACATAAGAAATCGTTTTATTGACTTACAAGTCGACAAAGATGGAATACTCACATGCAATTTAATTTAAATTAATATCAAAATGTTTATTTTTAAACTATTTTAGATTTTAAAAAATTACTTTTAATATTGAACATTAGAAAATTGCAAAATTTAGTGAAAAACGGCTAGCTGCTGGATTTTTTTAGTGTTTTTTTTTTTTTTTGCTACACCACACCAAAGAGAGCTCTCTTCTCATCTCATTCATTCATTTCATAGTGGAATTCAAGTTGCGTTGAAAAAAATCAATTTCAATTTTTCTACGAATTCTGAGTCAAACTTGTCTTTCAAATCCAACTTCCATTAATTAAAAATAAGTTGTAATTTTGATAGCCCGTGCAACGAATGCATTATTAGAAAGATGTTCATTTCACTTTGATAACCACAAATAAAAATTATTTTTCCTTTTTCGAATTTAGTTACAAATCAATGTTAAATTAAAACTGAGACGTGAGGAAGCACATGGTCGCCAGATAGACTTTTGATTTGTTTGAAACGTAAACCTTTAATGCCTTCCTTGCCTCAGTGGAAGTGAGTGCCCAGTCAAGACCAAGACCGTAAGTTGCAGTTGAGCAGGGAGGGCACTTAAGGTCTTGGCACTGGGCACCAAGTGCCCAAGTGCAACTGGTCCTGGTTTGTTTGGCTGCCAGTGCCACTGGCCCTGGTTCGAGGCCTACGAAATAAGGAAATATAACAGAGCATGGAAAAAAATCTTATTTTTCCATTATTTGGTATACAAAAATTGTAATTTGGCTTTTTTTTGTTACTTTTTTGGGGCTTATCATACATATGGCCTTTTTGCGCTTTTTTTTGTCTGGCAATCCTGAAGACAGTAAAATGACACGCTTCTTGCGCTTGCCACAATGAGGGCACTTTTTAAAATTCTAATTTCAATTTAATAAGAATTAATTTTGTTCGGTGGTTTATGGATTTATCCACAATGAATAAAAGATAATTTAGGAATTAACTTTATTATTCGAACTTTGTCATCATCTTAGTAGGTTTTTGATGTTTCTACACTAGGTTTCCCTCAGGCCGTCTTCGGAGTTTTTAACCGTAACCTCGGATCTGGGTCTCGTCACCGAAAACCCCAGTAATCACTACCTTCTCTACGGTTCCATGTGAGCAAACGTAGTATAGAAACAACAAAAAACTACTAAGATGAGGACAAAAGTCTAAATAATGAAGTTAATTCCTAAATTACGAAGTCTCATCTAAAAAAAAAAAAAAAAAAAACAATAACAAAAAAACAAAAAAAAAACTTTAATTGAATAAAAGACTATTTAAAATAAAAAAAAATTGTCAACACACACACACACACACAACAAACAAAACATGAAAACAAAATTCCCTGAATGATGGTTGCAGGTTGCAAAAATGTAAAACTTAAATGTTGATCGAATTTTTAACAAACACCACAAACAATATTGTAAATAGGAAGTAGTGAGTAAGTAAGTCTGATCGAGAGAGACAGCATTTAAGGCACCGTTTTCCGAATTATATCCTAATATTTATAAACATGATTCAAATAAAGTAGAAAAATCAGGAAACCAATATAGAAAACGTTAATAATAATGAAAGTAAAAAAAATTAACTTAAAAGTCAAACAATATTTACTTTCATTTTAAAGTTGCTTCCGTCTGTGAGCTTAATAAACATAAGACGAGAAATATCAACAGGGCAAGATTTAAAAAAAAAAGGGAATTCTTAGAACTAATTCCCAAATTAATTTTTAGAGATCAATTGTTTTTTTTTGTTTTTTTTTTTCATTACAAAACCATTAGACTTAAGTTTTAGTTAATTTTCTTTTTCTAGTTTATTTTACTCTCTAGCACAGTTTAGAAGTGTTTGTAACGAATTGAAAAAAAATATATATACACCAACACCAGTTAGTGAAAGGAAAAAGTTAATGGAAAGGCGAAGGAAAAAGAAGTGGACATTTCCCGTGTCCGGAAGTTTACTAAACTACTCTGAATACAAAAATGAAATTTTAACAAACATTCTTCCCGATATGCACTTCACAAATAAAATACTAGTATATAATAAACTCTTTGTAGCTGAAATAATGTTATAAAATATGAATTCTCAGAAAGAAAGAAAGAAAAATATTTTTTTCTTTCTTTAGGTATCTTAATCTGAGGTTGCCATGAAAAAAGTTAGTCACGTGATAAAAGCATCTTGTGTAAAAACAATGATTAAAAATTTATAATTTTAGGGGTATTTTATTTAATAATACTAAAAACGGATAAGAAAAAAAGTATTAATATTATTAATGTGATGATTTCATGAAAGCGATTTTATATTACGAACAACTGAAATGCTTACATTTTTAAAAATTTATTTTCCCCAAGTCAACTTATAGGATGTTGGAATTTAATTAATGAAATTGATAAAATAAAAAATGTTCAACTAATTAATTGATGCAATGTATGTGCGACTAAAATTTGGTTTTAAAAGCGCACAATTTTAACAATTTTAACCCAAATTTGGTGGATGATCACAAAGTTAACTTTGCTATTTATTGTATTTTGAAAATATGGAAACATTAGTTCTTTTACTTTTTCAGGACAAAAAGAAAAAAAATTATAACATTTACATAGTGGAAAAGTAAAAATAAAATTAATAAAAATGAATGTTTTTAATAGTAAAGAAGGACCATCTAAACTCAACAATCTTTTTTTCAAAAATTAATGTAGAGTAAAAAAACACGAACAAAAAAACCTGGTAAAAAAACGCGTTTTGTGTCCGTCTAGATTTTTTTCAAAAAAGTAAAAAGTCTTCATTTTAAACTGGTACAACATGTATCTATGGTAAATAATAGAAAATATACCTTCTCTTGTGTTGTCGACTGATTTGTCGTTATTATTTTCTGTTTTGGTAGCAATATCGCTCAAAGCCTTCATAGAAAGTCGTCCAAGTTTATCTTGACGCTGCGCCATTGCTACTACCTTCAAACGTTGAAGAGTTACTCAAAAGTTTTTTGTTTGTGTATTGTTTTTTTTTCTAAGGGGATAATTCTGTCTGAGACATTCGGAAACAAACTCTTTGAGATAAAGAAAACTTCTTTTTTTTCTCTCTCCTCAAGTAATAATAAATATTTTAATATTGTTAAACAAGCCACTAGTCAGTATTACTATTTTGTGTTTTCTCTCATTAAATAAAAAAAAAATTATAGTTTGTCCGAACAAATTCTTTCGTGAAAAAAGTACAAAATTTGAATATTGTGCTAGTGCTGCTGGGTGCTCTGGTGAGTGGTGCTCTGTGCTTTATGTTGCTGCTGCTGGTCTCATTGCTAGAAAAACCGGGTGTAGGGTCTTTTCATCACCCAACTATTAATCACCTTTCATCACGGTCTGACTAATCTTTTCATCACATGGTTTTTTCCTCACATTGACAATTAATCCCCACGAGCCTTAGCCTTTTCATCATTGGACTTTTCATCACTCGACGTTGTTATCGCTCAACTATTGTAATCACTTGACTTTTAATCACATTATTTGTTCATTTTTGGGAATCCTTTGGGGTGCCCTGTGAAAAAGCCTACGGAAAAAAGCCCAGAGAAAAAAAGACCCAGGCAAAAGTGGTCAGATTTCGCTCGTTAGGGAAAAACAAGGTCATTTTTGTGGGGAGGGGGATGTTTAAAGGCTCTTGTTAACATATCATTCTCAATATTTAGGGGGTCAATGAGAGGGGTGAAAGTCGCCTTCTGACTTAAAAACGATTGAATTAATTTTGAATGAGCTCCTGTTAACATACCTGAAATATTTGGCGAGGGGAGGCTCTAGACCCCCCCCCTTAGGTATTTTTAAAATAAGGAAAGAATATTATATTCTCTTTGTTTTGGTTATTGTTTTTGTATGTGTTATTGTTGCTGCTGCTGATTGCACTGTTTTTGTTGTTATGCAGTTTTATTTTTAATTTATTATTAATTCATTTGACTTTAATCGATGACATTAAGTACTTATACTTTCTTTGTTATTCGACTAACTCAAACATTTAACACTATTGGAAATAAAAAAAAATGGACATTTTTCGATTTTTAAAATAAAATTTCAATAAATCATCAAATTACTGAATAAATACAACTTGACCTTTTTGGGTCAAGTGAATAGAAATATAAACATTGTTTGAACCAAGCGACATGCATTGTAATGGCATACTTTCTCCATCGGTAGGGGTTTTGAATTCAAAGCAAAAGTTTCGAGTTTATAACTCTCCTCAAAAAACTACTGAACTGGTGCAGGTGCAGGCAGCTATTAGAATCGGATTTGCCTTATCTCAAAACTAAGAGAAAATCCTTTGAATAATAAAGGAGTGATTCAAGACAACTGCTTTTGAAATGAAAACAAGAGAGCACCTTTGCAAGTATGTGACATTTTGTATATGAAAATTGCATGTAATTGTGAGTATAAATTGCGATATCTTGACTTTGCTTGATATTCAAAATTAATGAAGAAAGGGTTGGTCTTTCGACAAAATTAAGTGTTCATTTTTATTTATTTCATTGGGAGATTTTTTTCTTACATAATTTTAAAAGATTTTTTCTTACAAATAATCTCTCGTAAAAATAACCCTAAAATTGTCAAAGAGACTAAAAATTTAATGTATTAAAAATATAATTATAAAATTAACATTATTACAAGAATAAATGTAATTTTTTTTCTTTAGGGAGATGTCTCGATGTCGAAGTGATTAATTGTCTACGTGATAAAAAACAGTGATATAAAGTGTAGTGTTGAATAGACTGAGGTTCCTTCAAAAGGGCTAGAAGTTAAAGTACCAAATAAAAAAAAAATAATAAAATAAATGAATAAATGCACAACAGTTGAATTGTTCTGCATGGAGACTTGGAAACGATGAAACATCATGCAAT
>JAUZSX010000032.1:1179374-1190944 GCA_034780655.1 Idiosepius hallami
AATGTAAAAATTAAGAAAATAAAGAATAACTTTTAAAAGCTAATATTGGTATCTACTCAATCAAATAATACACACCACAAAACAAAAAATATTACACCATTGTCATATTTGATTTCTTTTCTGGCCATCATTTTTTCTATCATAGAGTGTAAATTTTTATTAAAATTTCTCATTTTTTTTTCTCTTAATTTTTCCTTAGATGCAAGAAAGGAGAATTGTTTGACTACCTCACTCAAGTAGTAACACTGTCAGAAAAAAGAACTAGGTAAAGTTTGTTTTTTTCTTATTTCTTTAGTTTTCTTTTCTTACAGGGAATCCTTTTTATGTTTTGAAGTACCATTACTAACATTTAGTTGTGCCCATTGACCACATAACTAATCTGAATGGCATAATTAAGAACAACACATTGTGATATTATCTAATCATTAAATACTGAATAACCCTCTCATTTAATTTTCACTGTGTCACTTGATATTTTCTATAGATTTATTATTAACTTGTTATATTTTGTTTTTTCCTAAAATAAGTAATATTTGTTAATATAAATTTTAGTGTTTTCTGTTTGAATATAAAGATTTTTTCCTGCAAATCTTTCTATTTTTTCATTTTCATCAATATACTTATAAAAATCAGAGTTTTATGAGACACTTCATCCCGTAGATCTTTTAGAAAATGAAACCACTATTCTTATTTTATTTAAAAAATCACCCTCATAATACATGCACCTGGGGACCTCTTGCGAAGTTTAAATTACCATGAGACTCAACACTGAATCGTATGTGTTCAGTGGTTGAGTCGGCTAAACCTACATGGGTTAGTATGCCGATACACACACACACACACACTGTTAATACATAGGACTCTTCAAAAATAAAAACACAATAGTTATTTTTTTAAAAATGATTTATACCACTAAAATTTACATGTGTTTGGTAGTGCCTTACTATATGATAGGTTTCCTTAACCACCCTAGAGAAAAGCATTAGAAATAAATTTAGTATAAAAAATTATTAACTGCTTTCCTATATAAAAGCAACCCTTAATTACTTTAGTGGCAAGTCCTTGGTATCTGGGTAAAACCAGGCAATACTTCTTGTAACTCTATGAAATTGTATTGTGAGTGTTAATGATTCCAAAATTGGATAAGTAAGATGAGTAGCTGGCAGGAGTTATTTGAATTTTTTTGTATGTGAACTTAGTAGTGTCTGATTAAATGTATTGAAAGATAAAATCTAAATAATTTGAATTTTTTGTATGTGGAATTAATAGTATGTGAATACACTGAAAAATAAAATATTTTTTAATGAATAAAATCTTTTATTAATAATTTTAACCATTAATGATATGATAATTTAACATTATTTAAAAAAGGTTGCTAATAATAAATTATTAGGCTACAAATGTCTTCTGATGACTGTACACATATTTTACATTCTAAAAATATATTTGACATTCTTTTATGTTCTGAAAATATATTTGACATAATATAAAAAAAATCTTTTATTCATAGAATGATTCTTTTTTTTCTTTATTTTTTAGATAAGTTTTGATAATGAATGATAATAATTTTTATCAGAGATCTCACCCCAATTACTAAGTGCTTATATATCAAGCAAATCCTGACTCTGGAGTCAGAGTGACCACAATCCTCCTGATGAGGTTTAGTAGGCTCGACACCATTCCATTCGAAGACTGTATGGACCAAAATATTATAATTATTATTATGATTATTATTATTTAAATTAATCAGTCTTTTATTCTCGTTAGGGTGGTCAACGTGGCACAGTAGGTAGGCAATCAGACTTCGGACGAGTGGTATGCAGGTTTGAATCCAAGTTGTTCTGTCTATGTTGACGTGTTGACTAATACCCTTGGGAAAGGTATGAATCCCCATCTTCCCTCCAGCTATGGATAAATAGTACAACTTGTGTTATTAAAAAAACTGTGTGTGTATAAAAATAGTTTTTATCTAAAGTAATTGTTCTCGGCATTAAAATGGCCTAAAAAGGTTGATATTCCGTTTAACACAAAACAAACAAACAAAATCTATTCTCATCTTCATTTTTACACACACAATATTCCAGCCTATGTTTATCTTTAAATTACAACTTGTCAAAACTTGAACAAACATTAGATTCACAAATTCAAATGTGAAATGGCTGATAATGCCTTCAAAAGTAATGCCACCTACTTTTTAATAGCTTCAACAATGGGAGTGATTCCATTAAAATTTTACTTGTTATAGTCATTTATTTTGTAACTTGTCTTTCAACTTATTTTGAATTGATAATTTTATATCTTCATTTACTTGACTTCTATTGCTGATGATTTTTCTCATTTTTCCTATCTTTGTCCTTTTCAACTTAAAAGTATTATTTTTAATTAGTTTGTCCATTAAACAAAATAGCAGTATTTATTTTTTTGATATTTTTAACAAATATCATCATTCATTGGAATGACAAGTTTTTTTCTATTTTTTAAAACACTCATGAAATCATTGCCTAAAGATATTGTTTTTCTTTTCTTGTTATAGAATAATAATGCGGCAATTACTTGAGGCTGTTAAATTCATTCATGGAAAAAATATTGTTCATAGAGATTTAAAGGTAAGTGATGTTTTATATTATAACTTTCTAAATTAGATGTTATAGTAATGACATATTTCATATATATTTATATGTATACATGAGTTGTTCGAAAAGCCATGCCTCCTATTTTTTAACTTTTAACTAAAAAAAGGTGAAGAGCTATGATGATAGGGGTGGCAACATTAAAATGAGCGATCATTTCTTCTCCAGAATTTATTTTTCTATGTAGTCATCACCATTCTCAATGCACATTTGACAATGATGAACATCTGTACAGCCACTCTAAAATTGATGAATCCATCTCCTACCTGTGGTAATATCTCATGCATTGGCTTCGTAATTGTTCAACAGGCACTGGTAAATCTTGATTAGTTCAATTTTTTTGCACGGAGGAATTCAGACCCATCTTTGCTTCTGACACACGTCTATGACCGGGTTTGCTTTCAAGTCTTACATTGTCAATACCTGCAACATAGGGATAAGTGCATAGGTTCAGTCATCATAACAATGCATCCAATCTGGTGGAATAGAATAATAGGATCCATTACTTCTCAAACATTTATTGTTATGATAATTGTTAATATAATATTTATTGTTTAATATTATAATATTTCATTATAATTATTGTTTAATATTATGATATTGTTAAATGATATTTAATATTATATTTGTTTAATATTATAATATTTCATTATAATTATTGTTTAATATTATCATATTGTTAAATATTATTTAATATTATATTTGTTTAATATTATAATATTTCATTATAATCATTGTTTTCTCTATTCACGTCTTCAAAATTGTCCTCCTTTTTATGACTGTTATATACACAATGATTATAGATGCCTTACTCTACGTTATCATGATATGCAAGTTCAAATCCTATTCTAACCATAACATTCACTTTGATTATATTAACACTTGAATGAAAAACGTAGCTCCATTTTGCAGATGTGAAGGGCCTTCAACAATACAAGTTTGATCTCTTAGCAGCTATCATTCTGGCTCAAAACCCATTTGAATTAGTACCACCGGTCTGAATGATCTATGTATCAAATTTTAAATCCCTAGACCAAAAACTGGCAAAATAGTTTATTAGAGACTGCTCTTTAGAGAGATGGACTGATCCAAAAAGTCACGTTTATAGCAGATTTATTTCATGTTTTTTTTAATGATAATCTGAAGTTAATAATTAACATTTCAATGATTTCGAACTTTACAAAATACATTAAGGTAAGTTTTTTTTCTTGATAATTTTTTCAGCCAGAAAATATTCTTCTGGATGATGATATGAACGTCAAATTGACTGATTTTGGTTTAGCAACTATGCTTGATGGTGATCAAGAACTAACAGGTATTATCTCCATAAATACTTTTCCTTTCCATTTTTACTAGTATACTATTTGTGGTGTAACAAGACATATCTGTGTCTCTCCTTGGGAAAGAAGAGGGAAAGGATGGCCAACTCATTTATGCATTTGAATTGCATGATGGGAAGGCGGAGCGTGATGGGAGAGGTTGTTTTTTTGATAGGAGGATATAAAATAATAAGTCACATTTTTTTTTGATAATTTTTTCTCTTGTGGAGGCTCTCACCCCAGCTACCTCTGTCAAGAGCCAGCTATTCTTCACCTCAATATTCATTGCTCTCAATTGTCGTTTAGTTACATCTTTGAACTGCAGCTTCTGACCTCCGACCCTGCATCTACCCTCGTGAAGCTCGCTGTTCAAGATCTGCTTTGGGATGCGGTTGACTTATCAATGACATCTGCGATGTCACATGCCAGGTGTGCACTTTTGTATGCTCTGCAACAAGGGGTTTCACAGTGAACATGGCCTGTGGCAGCACCAGAGGAGAGGGCACCAGCTCCTGGACTAGTCATCTTCAGCAATGAAGGACTGCATATGATGATAAAATTAGTAGGGCTATGAAAACATACTTTTATTTTAAAAATTCTTGTCACAGCCCTAATAACTAGGGATGTGACAAGCCTATTTCTTTAATAAAAGAATATTGTCACATATAGTTATGAGTTCTGTTTTAACAAAATGTGTTATAATGAGGCAAGTTATGATAAAGTTTTATAATGAAATTTTATATTTTATATATTTCATATATTTAATATATAATATGTGAAAATAATAACATAATAAAATAAAATAATAAAAATATTAAAATAATATATAATATGAAATTTAATATATTTTAAATATTTTGTATTTTATAGAAGTTTTATAATGAAATTTATAAATTATAAATGTGTTATAATGAGGCAAGTTATGATAAACTTTGTAAAATGTGGCGAGCATTGAAGCATTCATTTTCTCAATTTTCAAATGATTCAGTCATTTCAATTTTTGCAGAATATTTTAAGGCAGAAACTAACAATGATGCTAAATGAGTTTTTCAAAAATTCAGTTCAAACATTCACATTGCTGTTTTTTTCTCTTCAGATCTGTGTGGTACTCCTGGCTACTTAGCTCCAGAAGTATTAAGTGTGTCTATGAATGAATTTGCTCCAGGCTACAGGAAAGAAGTAGATATGTGAGTATTCAAACTTCATCATATATTGATTATTTGAACCCTTCTATGTTAAATATCCATATGCAAGTATCTACCTGCCTCTTGATTCTGTATTCTAAGCCAGTCTTCCTGACACATTGGTAAACTACTTGGATCTCTATGTATTTCCATAGAATACTATATATACTTGGTAAGTTTGGCACAGGGCCATTTTTAAGGTGAATGCAATGGTTTTGACTGGGATTTGAACTCATGTACTATGATTCCAGAGCCCAAGCTTCTACCAATGCTCCACCTTCACTGCCCAAGAATAACATCTGTTTAATCAAATTAATCTGATGAATTTTATACTAAAAATTAAAATTATAAAAAATAGTTCTTTTAATTTTTTGAATAAAAAAGTAACTTTGATTTTTATTTCGAAAATGATAAAAGTCTCTTTTTTTTTTTTTTTTTTTTTGATAATTGATATATTTATTTTTAATTATTCTTCCTGTCATGTTCTTGTTAATAAAAGCTTTCCAATGTTTCTTATTTCTTTATTTGGCATCTTGTTTTTTATATTTTAGGTGGGCAATTGGAGTCATCATGTATACACTGTAAGTAGTTCTTACAATTTTCAACTTTTTATTAAATATTGCAAAGCAGTGGCATAACAAGGGAGGGGTAATCTTTACCAGGCATCACATCCCAGGGGCAGCATTTTGAGGGGGTAAAAAATAAACCAAAGAAAAAAAAATATTAGTAAAGAGCTAACAAAAAATCTGAAAATTTATAACCAAATGTGGTAGACAACCCATCTAGTGTTAGTGTCACAATAAAAACACTCTTAGTAGCCCTAACATGGCATCAAGTATTCAGTTACTTTTAGGTGCTATGACAGATAAGGAATACTGGAAGGGTGTAGTGAGTTCTATTTCAGCTGAGGCTGCATGATGATGGTAACCTGTAAAAATTGATCATACCTCATCTGAACAATCTCGAAAAATAATATTTTTTTATTGTTGACTTTCCTTTTGTTTCTATCTTTTCAGGCTGAGTGGATCTCCTCCATTCTGGCATAGGAAACAGATCTACATGTTACGTGCCATCATGGAAGGGAAATACCAATTTAACAGTTCTGAATGGGATGATGTGAGCACTACACCAAAAGATCTGGTAAGTTGTTGTTTATTTTCTACTTGTGAATTACAGTGTCTTTAGAATTTGTACTTATGGAATTTAGGGACCTCTGTAGAAATTTACTAATAGAAAAATACTTTTTTTTTTTATCAATTACTCAGTTTTTTTATGGTTTTGCAAAACTTTTGGCCAGAGCTGTAAACATCTGTAATATTTGTATATTTGGTTGTTGTTTGCATAATAATTATAAATACAAATATCAACCTTTTAAAAGAAATATTTTGACTCATAACTTTGACTCATAATTGAGTACCTTATCTGTCAAGTAAAAATGTCCGCTTTCAGTACACATACATTACTGGACTGATAAGTGGTACTGGCTAGCCTTCCTTTGTTGCTGGCAGATCAGGGGTAGTCAAAGAGAGAGATAGAGATATAGAGAAGATTGGGGGTTCTGGATAGTAGTTTTTGGTTGAAGTTGAGGTCTAAGAGAAGGAAAGAGCCAAAAAGTTATTGTCTTGTAGAGGAATAGTATTATTTTTGGCCTTTCTTTAGTTTTAGATACAGGGTCAGTGAAGTCACTCCTACATATCTAAGTACTTAGTTACTAGACTTTGTCCTGCAATAAATAATTTGTAGACCTAGTTTTCTTCAACATAAGTGACATTAATCATATTTACATTGAGATATTTTTTGCTGTTTTTCTGCAGATCTCTAAACTACTTGTAGTTGATCCTAAAAAAAGACTAACAGCTGATGATGCTCTGCAACATCCTTTCTTCCAGAGGGACGTAAGTAAACTTTTTGAAGTAATTTCTTTTTCACTGTTCTTATTCTAAATATTAAGTTAAGTTAAATATCTCCAGGAAATTTTGCCCAAAAAAACAAATATAAATATATTTACTTTTGTTTATCAAATTTTGAAAAAAATAAAAACAATATAATAGTTAAAAACTTACATTTAGTTCACATTTGTATAAGGTTTAGAATTTACTTGTGTATATTTATTATTTGGCCTGTATTCCTTATCTTTATGTTTATTGAGTATCAAGCATCGACTTAGGTAAAAATATATCTGACAAGATATCACTATTTTTTTCATAACAATACATGTATTCCATATTTGAAATTATCAACTTGCTTGTATTCCATTTTTGGAGTGGAACGTTAAATGTTTTATCTAAAAAAACTTAATTTGATAATTGGTTAATCTGTAAACATCTTGATTTTTTGAGCTATAAAAAAGTTAGTTTTCTATATTAGTATTTGATAAATGTTTTGTGGTTCATTTTTATTTACTGGCTGTTCATTCAATCAAATTGATTTTTCATTTTATTTAAGAGTGTTTTATTGTTTCTTGTTGATGCAAAATTAAAATCATTTTGGAGTGATATCTTATGTTGTTTTCTTTAAAAGATTTTGTTGAATTAATTTCTTTGTTTTCAAACACTTTTTTTTAGTGATTAATATAAAAAAAATTTTTTCACAAAACCATTTGATTTCTTTCTTTCTTTCTTTTATTCCTTTTCCTTTCCTCTTTTAATGAATCCTTTTTAGAGATTTCTTTAAAAAATGATTTCTTTTTACAAAAACTCTTTCTATCTTTCTTTCTTTTTAATGAATCTTTCTTTATACAAAAAAATTGATTTCTTTCTCTTCTCCAGATGGGCACGATACGCAAGGCCTTCAATGCTAAAAAAATGTTTAGGGTAAGTCTCTTAGTGTATCAAAAAAGTTTTTTTTTTAATACGTATTTTGAGTTATCTTGGGTAAACCAGTATGCGCTCTAAGTGTACTGATTCATCGATCAAAGGTTCACGTTAGTCTCGGTGTGCCAATGTCAAGCGCTCCTTGACATAGGTCAACCCAAGCCTTGTAAATATGATGATCATTGTAATGCCACCTATTTTATTAAGTTTTAAAAAAATTACCCATGAAGTGGTACCATAAAATGTATGAGCCTTTTGTGCTTCCAAATTTATTTCTGTACAGAGTCACCATCATTCTTAGTACGCTTTTACCAGCAATGAATGAGGTTGTAGATTTTTGCTTCTGGAGCGTGCTTTGTTACTCACATCTATGTTGCCATTCTGAAATTAATGAACCCACTTCCTAACTGTGCTTCTTGGTAAACATTCACCAGCCACTGGTGAATGTTGATTGGTTCAATTTTTTCAGTATAGAGGAATTCAATTCTCTTCTACTTATGCATGTTCATGACAAGCGCTTATGCTCGATTCAGTGGTGAGTCTCATGTGAATTTGAACTTCACAAGTGGTCCCCAGCCGCATGTATAGATATGCCTGGCTAATCAAAGACTAAGGGTATATCAACCAAGTGGTTTAACTGCGCCCCCAGACATTATCTTGGGTATTTCCCGCCCTGGTGCAAAATACAGTACCTGGTATTCTTAAATGGTCACCAATTTAATTACTGACCAGGCTCGACGTTACTTAACTTTGGTGACTTTGGCAAACCTCAGGCTGCTGAAAGAGAATGCTTTTGTAGGATTTGAACATGCATTATACAATTCCAGAATCCAAGCTTCTACCACTCGTCCACCATTGCTGCCTCTTAGAAGTAATGTCTAATCATGTGGTATGGTTCTATTTTCAGGCTGGAATCCTCTGTATACGTTTCTTCTACCGGCTGCAGTACTTCTACAAACACCCACAGAATGTTTCAGTCGACCTTCTGAAGAAGAACCCTTACATGCTTAAGAATTTCCGCAAGATGATCGACGGCTGCGCTTTTAAGGTGTACGGCCATTGGGTGAAAAGAGGAGAAAACCAAAACAGAGCTGCTCTATTTGAACATTCTCTTAGAGACGACTGGAAGAACTCTGACCATTTGAGATCTTCAGAATTAGTTCGATAATTCTTCAACACCCATTCCTATCCATCCCAGTGTTCACACCTACACAGTTTTTTTAAAACACACAGACACACCTGAACACACATTTTAATTGTTGCTATCCATCCCAGAGTTGTTGATTGATTTGCTTTTTCAGATTCAATCAAAGTGTTTGAATTAAATCCGCCCATCAACGATTTTTAAAAAAATTAATGTTTTCTTTTATCCTCAAGTTTTTAATTCAAACACTTAAAAAGTGAATTCACCATTTTAGTATCTTTTTGTTTTAGAAACTTTCCTCTGTTGTTTTAGAATCATCTACAATGCTTTTTTTTATTTTTTTTTTTTATTGTATTTTATATTTACTGAATTGTTTTATAGATATATTTTCTTCCAAGATATATATGTGTGTGTGTGTGTGTCTGTGTGCGTGCATGTGTGTAAATACCTAACTTAAAAAAAGTTTTTTTAATCATTTAAAGATTTTAAATTTCTGTTTTATATTTATATTATTAGATAAAATTATATCAAATTATTGATACAAATTATCTATTTTATTATAGGATTTTTTTTTACCTATCAACCTTTATGGATTATATTATATGATAAAAACATAAAATATGTTTATTTTATCTAATATTTAGATTTTGTAACTGCATTATTAAACAATTATAAGATATAGTAAAAATATAATTTTTTTTTTGAGAAATTTAAAAGTCTGTTTTTAGGATTTATGTACTTTATACATAGACTACAAATCCCAATTCATCTATTCTCCTTTAAAAAAAGAAAATTATTTTGCATTTCTATATTAGCCTTTTTCATTTTGATATTCATAAGATTTAATCTTCTTTCTGCTTATATTTGGGCAAAAGTTTGAAATGGACAGGAATGATATGATTCACCTGACATTTTGCTATTTAAATTTAAAATGATATTTGTGTCTATATGCGAGGAAATATTTTAAATCAATTTTAAAAGTTTTTTTTTAAATTTATAAACTTTTAAGATTTTTGTGCATTTTTTGAATTATTAATCATTAATAATTTTTGTACAATACTAATTATGTATTATGTATATATATATATATATATATATATATTAATGAAAAAAAGATATCTAGTATATAGATTAATCTTGTGCAAACATTATTCAAACTATTTATTTATTGTTATTTATTGTTTTTTTAAGCTCCAAATTCTTTTTCAATGATTCACCTAGTCTTTCTTAATGACCTATGTTTTTTATTAAGCATTATTTGAATAAGGCGTCTTATGCTTGTTATATGATATAGTAATATGTTAAGAACGTTATAGAATATTTAATTCTAAATTCTATAATTCTGAACATAAAGTGCTGTGACCAAAAAAAAAAAACACAAAAAAACAAAAAAAGAAAAGAAATTTATTTAAAGGAAATATCAAATACAAGCATATTAGATATCTGCTTATCAAAGATCTAAGAAGATTAAAAAAAAATATTAGAATATTGAACAACATTGATTTGTTGTGAATCTTAAAATTAAATTCAATCTACATAAACAAGAAAACAATAAATATTTTTAAATTAGAAATAGAAAATATGGACACATTTTATTAAAGAATATGTTAAAGAATATCAATAAGATAGAATATAATTCCAAAGAATTAGAAATTATGAAGACATTAATTTCAAGAAGAGTTAATAGAATATTCACAAAACGGTTTAATCCCAGAAAATACTTTCAGTTTATTATTGGGTCATTGGTTAATGAATAAAAAATCAGTTTTTTTAATCGATTAAGATATCACAATCCTTTTACTGAAGCCTATTTTTTTTAGTAGATATTAATATCTTATCATTTGCATACACATCAATGTGTTTAAACTAAAATGTATGATTCTGTATATATGATTTTTTTATGTTTTCTTTTATGAACATTTCTGGATTGTGATCCTTTTTATTTCGATATTTAAAGATTAAAAAGATAATTTTGTTAGTCTAGATGAAAAAAAAAATACTTATTTATTATTGACCTTTTGTTAGTCTAGATGAAAAAAAAATACTTATTTATTATTGACCTTTACAACTACTTAAACAAACATATAAACACATAATTATTTCTTTATTATCTATTTTAGATAACTTTGTTTACATTTTTTTTTATTTAACTCCTTATAGATTATATATATATGTGTATGTGTGTGTATATATTAAGCCGTGAAGTTGGAGCATTGGTAAAAGCTTGGACTCTGGAATCGTAGTATGCGAATTCAAATCCCAGTTAAAACCACTACATTCACCTTTATTTGTGTCAGGCAGATGAGGCTTGTTAACTTCAGAGAGCAACTCATCTAAGTAAAGGCAACACAGTAAGCAAAAAAGCCTAGGTATATGGAGCATGTAAAAATTGCCTTGTGCCTAACATGGGGTGATGCTCAACTAAGTAGATATAATGTATGTATGTATATATATATATATATATATATAAAGTGATATTT